>JAJOOR010086320.1:0-21173 GCA_036250505.1 Solanum acaule | reverse complement strand
TAATTTGAAATATATCATTTTGATTTGTTGATTTGGTCTTTACATACATTTCCAAAACATTTATGTCAATCTTATCCGCAAAGTTTTGAGGTATAAAACAAATTGTAGCAAAGATTGATCATCCTCAATTTTAAACTCAATGAACCTTGTATGGTTACCTTGAATCGAACAAGGATATTTTCCCAAAATATCCATTTGAATATTTTCACTAGTTGTACCCATTTTCTCATGCAATAATTCAACCAATTCAACATACTTCATTGAAGTATACATGCTAATAATCATTCTAGCACATTCAGTATACCTGAATCCGTTCATTTCAGTAATTATTTCGCCACCCCAATACAAAGCAACCATCACATTATGTTCAAAATTCGCCATTTTTATTCCTACACATAAAAATAAGTCATCTATTTAATTAATAAATTAGAAAAATAATTTGAAAGCTATGGTAAAATAATAACATTATATGATATATTGACTTGACTTATTTAATTCATACCTTTGTGAATATTGTTTCAAAATTGGGCTACACAAACAAAAGCTTGACTGAATATTGTTGGAATGTGTAGAACATTTGTTACAACAAGGTTTATTTTATAACCATATGTGGTCAGGTTAAAAAATGAAAAAAATGACTTTAATAGAGTGTCGTAATTGATAGTCACGATTTAATGTAAAAAGTGATCAACAGTAACGTTTTATGATCTGCAAGATTCCAACATAGCAGGATTTGATTCTCAATTTGCAGAATTCGATGGCCCGTGATTAAATCTACATAAAACGTTATTGACAGTCACGTTTTATATATAAAACGTGACTGTCAGAAACGTTTTATAATCTATAAAATTTGCAAGATTTGATTCTTTAATTGCATAGCCTGTGACTCACTTTAGCTAGTAATGAAATATAAAACGTTACTTTGAGTAACGTTTTAGCTCTAAAATGTGATTCAAGATAACGAAGTATAAAACGTTATTGACAATAACGTTTTATTTATGTTTGCTCCGTGAACTTTTGCCTTTTTCCCATTAATTTTTTTTAAATAAAATAAAGCATAAAACGTTACTGTGAACCACGTTTATACTAGTTTGTAAAAAAATTTAAAAACATACTATTTTGGTGAATTGGTTTAAACTATGGCTTATTTTGGTCAAAAATTCTGGAGTTGGCATGTTACGAGCTGGATTCGTGACTTAACCAAATCTTATACGAGTTCTATTTTCGGAGGTAACATTGTATAATTTAATTGTGTTTTTGTTGTCATAAGGTATGTCGATATGCTAAACATTTCTATAATTTAAATATTGAGAAATATATTATATTTAAAGTCAATGATAAAATTTTTGAGAAAATTGACAATCCTACTAAACCAAAAACTAATTTGGATAAAGTAGATGATATTATTATTGTGATTATTTCTCAAGTAAATATTGTGGTCAGTGTGAGTGACTGGGTGATTGACTTTATGCTACTAAGCATATTTGTGTGACTTACACCCAAGTCAATGGAGCAGAAGAATTTATTTATCTTAGTGATTGAAGAACTATAAGGTCATTTATTTGGTATGCTTTGAGAGGTATTGATATTTTATTTCCCAAATGTGGCATGTGCTTGTGTTAGCTAGATATCATGGACTCTTGTTGGTGTTGTATCGTAAACAAAGTGTTACTGTTCAAGCTTTTAGGAAAATAATTAATAGATCTCAAAATAATCTTATTAGTATATTATTTAGATTTTACTTTTAATAATTAATAGTCTTTAAAAAATAAAATTAGCACTTGTGAATTATATGTTTATTAGTTCTTGTGAACCTGCAAATCTTTGGGGAGAAATTAATTTTATGTACATGGAAAATACATTAGAGTATCTTATTTACAAGAAAGTTGAATCAGCTTATTTTAATTTGTGGAAAAATTATTTCTCTTATATTGAGATATTTAAAAGTGTGAGGATGACTTGTCAAGGTTGTGTTACTTGATATTGAATGAAAGAAAAAGAGAGAGATAATACTTTTAGCTGTATGCTTATTATAAATGTAGCATATAAAATTTGAGTTTATAGTGATGTGATCGAATGTGAATAACGTTGTATCGAAAGAAAAGAACTTTAAGGATATATTTTCGTTGAAAAGTGATAATACCTTATGTGACCTTATTGTTCAAGATAATTTTTGAAATATGGGGGTAACGTACTTTATGTGGTCTTGTTAATCAAAATTCAATATGTGTTCATCTATTGTGTTGATGATTTAAAATCAGCTAAATATAATGGAGTTAGCTGATAATGATGTTAAGTGGTTAAGTAACCTCCATATGGTAATTACCTAAGTTTGAGACAAAGAGTAATAGAACATTGTTAAGAGATGGAATTAAATCCATGAATCATGTGAAGTCATAAGTAAATTTGGCCAATTCTTTGACTTAAAATTTGGGGGAAAAATTAATAAATGAAGCTTCAACGACAATGGGACTATTGTCAAGTTGTATATCAAACATGATGGTAACTCAACCTATGTGATTGGAAATCCTATGAGTTAGGTTCATCTGGGTAATAACAAGTCATTGTTTGATGTTGTGCACTATAAATTTGTTGTCCCATCTGTGATCTATTATGGTGTGCATATAGTGCAAATCTGCAAGGAAAGTGAGGTTGAGTTGTTAACTCTTAATCCATAACCATATCCTTTATAGGTGGTGTATTGCTCTACAGAATACACTTGATGGGTGGACCTATATGAGTGTGGAGTGGTGCCGCTTCTATGAAATTGTGACGGATTTCTAAAGCATTCATGAATACCAGGACACGCGCATGGCCTCTTAGCGCAAAACCGCGAAAGATTGTGCAAGTATAATGTGATAGAATAAGACTCTAAGCTTACAACCGAATTTTTGGTTCATAGAAGTTTTAAACTTCACCATTTGTTTTGTAAGTTTAATCTTATTTTATCTAGGTCTGGTTCGTAGTCTACGAGACACCAGATTCGACACATTATTCTTTCTTTTGAAAATCCAGCGATAATTATCCTTTATATATTTTTTAATTATTATATTATTTTTTAATATATATATGGGGGATTGTTGATAAAATATCTTACTATCTTAAAAAGTATAAAAACAATATTTAAAATTATTTACTACATATTATTACCTTAATAACTTAGCTTATTAATATTAGATTAAAGTTTTTAATCTTGCAACCAACCATTTGTTTTCCTATTATGGTAGTTGTTGATTGTCTTTATGGCATTAATCCACTAGTATTGATTTGGGTGTTACAAGAGGTCCATGAATATTTGGTAATAATATATAGTCTTTATGGCAATTATTTGGTCTTAAATGTGCATTATATGCACGGCTGATGGTATGCTTTTTACCATATATCTATATATCTATATATAGTATTTTTGTGTGTAAAAAGATAGTGTAAGAGAGAATATATTGGAAAAACTTTTGTTCCTTATTTTATTTGCTGTGTTTTCTTAAGTAAAATATATTCTTTGTTAGATTCTGGCTTCTAGTTTTAGTACTAGAAGAGCTTGTTGAATCCTGGGGGATACACCTTAACCGGTGAAATATCCTTAAGGACAGTGCCATAGGCGCCTCAAGCTACGAGATTTCCGTGATTTTCAATAATTTTCCAACATAAACCATATCCTATGCCAAATGATCATCTAGTGAATCTGCATAAAGCACAATTACGTGATACAATTTCAAAGGAGATAGTATATTAGTTAATTGTCTTATTCTCGCTTCCAATCAAGATTACTACTACCTATGAAATTGGAAAGTCATAGGCAAAGAGATTAAATGATATTTTAAGCTCTTTTCATGAGATACAACCACTTTAAACTAAAAACTTTGATTGATATCATGCTACTAAAACAGACTATACAAACATTTACACTGGTGATCTGAATTATATTAATGCAGAAAAATAAGACTTCAAGCATACCTCGCCCCAAGTACTTCTGAACAAATTTTGAGCCAACTAACCTTATAAAGGTCGTGGTGGTATGTTATACTATGACCTTTGTAAGCACGGTTTTTCCAGTGATCTGGTACCTTTAGGCTTTAAAAAATCGATAAATAGCAAAGTCAAAGTTTGAAGGAAAAAATCTGTAGTCGCTAAGGTTACAAACTCTAAGGATTGAAAGCAATGCTCAGCCAACAGAAGTTTCTTTTGTCTACATCCCATTGACTCTTCCCCTCAAAGGTAAGCTTCATATGTTATCCCATTCTTTTCTTTCGCTTAAGTACATGTCTTATCCCCTAGTATCAAAATCTTTGTTTTCCCTTTCCACATTTACAGTGTGAAAAGATGTAATACTTCCTCGAGATCTAAAATATAATTATCTTCAAGAAAAAATCAGGGCATTGACTCAATATCTTGAAACAAATATTAAATAAAGATTCATGAAACAATAGATGATTCGACCTAAGATAAAATAGAAATGTAAACTACAAAGCAGGAACCTAGAATAAAACGACTAAGCATATAAATCAATAAATAGAGAAAGAAAAATAAGAAGAGAGGTGATTACCTTTTTGAGGGTAGCTTCTTGGGACGACGAGCTTAGAAGGTGACTTCTAACACCACCAGCGAGCTCCAGTGAACCCCAACAAACCAAAAGAGATTCTTTAGGCATTTCAGACAGCTGGACTACGTAGTTTGATAATGATTTACTGGTCTAAAAACAATGGAAATTTATGCATGGAAAAATTAATATATTATAATGATTTATAACTCATAGTTAAGTGGAAATCATTATAATCTTTTAAAATATATATATATTGATACCATATATTGTGTAAATACTTTGGACTTCCAGGTAAGGGGAGGGATCTAGTGTGTAATTTTTTTTGGTTTGTTTTTACCCATTGTTCTATTTATGTTGTTAATTTAAGGCTTCCACAATTTTCTACCCTTATATACATTACTTGTTCTAGGTTACAAGTTGGCTTACGTACTAATGGGTTATAATAGGCGTCATCATGATTTGAGAAATTGGATCGTGACAAGTTGGTATGAGAGCCCAGGTTCATCGGTCTCACTTGTACAAAGCTAATTCCTAGTAGATTCCTGCAGATCGGTGTGGAGACATTTGTATCCTATCCTTGGGAGGCTATAAGGTGTCATTATAAATGTTCTCTCTTTCGTATCACTTTCGTGCAGCGTGTGTATTATTGGTTTCATGGAATTTCACTTGTCTTACTCTTTCACAGGATGACACATACGCGTCGTGCGGTGGCCAGGAGTAAGGGTCGACCTCCAAGTAGGACAGGGTTACAACACCAGCCCTAAATAAAGAGAGGGATTTGAAGCCTGTAGTGGCTCTCCAGCAGCACATGCTCCTACTGAACCGATGGGGTCGAGGCCAACCCAATCGCCACCCAGACCAACTATGGCTCCCGATCGAGCTTCAAGATGTCATTACTCAATGGTTGATCATACTTTGGGGTATGCAACAACCCCAACTACAGATGCACCGACACCAGCCCCACATGCCCAACCTGTAGCAGAGGCACCTTAGGTCCAGGTACCACCTGGGGGTGCCCAACCCAGATTGTGGCCAGAGCTATGCTGCTAGGAAGCAAAATATGCTCGGAGTGTTTCTTAGACTTTCACCTCCGAGGTTTTTTGGGGTTGTGGGTAAGGACACCCATGAGTTTCTTACTACTAGCCACGAGTAGCTATATACTCTATGTTTGGTGGAGTCGAGGGGAGCCGAGCTCACAAGCTATATAGGCCATCCAAGTAGTGGTGGCGTTCTTATATTAAGACTAGGCCAGCTAGGTCTCCTCATGTATCTTGGACTGAGTTTTCTGAGGCCTTTTTGGCTAGGTTCATCCCCCGTAGCATCATAGATCATCTTTGGGATTAGTTCTCCATGTTGGAGTGGGGCTCAATGATCGTATCCGAGTATAAGGCAAGGTTTCACGAGTTCTCCCTCCATGCATGCTACTATGATCCTACCTACTAAAGAGGAGATAGTTCAGTGTTTTTGAGACTCCAGCTGTAGATTAAGACCTAGGCTATGGTCTTTACGGTTCGTTCTTTTCTAAATGTAGTTGATCATTCCCGTACTATTGAGCATCTCCATCATGAGTCCCATAGGGGCAGCGATAAGAGAGCTAGGCATGAGTGCACTACAGTGGGTCCCATTCAAGGCCTAGGGATTCCTATAATAGATCCCGACAACGGTTTTAACATGGTCAATCTAGCCGGCCTGTTCAGACCTCACTACAGGCTTCAGAGGGTGACCAGTATATTAAGAGTAAGGTCAGCTCGAGCAAGAATTAAGATGGGTCCTAGTCAAATTCGTCAGGCTGTGGTGGCTATTTGTGGGCCGATTGTCTTAGGGTTGGTCTGATTGTGGAGAGCTTAATCATTGGTCCAGAGATTTCCCTTGAGGTAGGAGGATTGCTCTTGATCCACAAGCATCCATACCAGACCCTCTGGTTAGAGTTCTAGGTCAGGGTCAAGATTGTTGTGGTGGTCACTAGGTAGCCCCCACAGAGCTCAGTGTTCAGCTTCAGGATCTCTTGGGTAAGGGATTCATTAGGCCTAGTGTATCGCTTTGGAATGTTCCCATTTTATTTGTGAAGAAAAAGGATGGTACAATGAAGATGTGTGATGTGAGACCAAAAATATTATAATTTTAATCATTATTTGTCTCATATTTAGTATTTTTATTTGTACTTTTTTAGCATAAGTTTTTTGGATTGTGTTTAATAGTAGATTTTATTTGTAGGAGTAAATTGGTGTAATATTGAAAAAGTTTGGAGCTAAAACGAAGTAAAGATGGAAGATTATAGAAGGAAATCAAGCAAACAACTCTATGAATAAAATTGAATATAATAATATATAATAGGTATAGCGGCAAAGCCTAGAATTGAAAAGAATTTGAAGGAAAGTCATATGCCATGTGTCAACCGTTGAAGGACCCCAAATTTTGTGAGGCGGTTGGTAAAGCAGTTCCACGCGGAACACAATCCTTTTTGGTTTTGGGTTCCCAATATGTGTTGGACTCAATTACTTTATTTAGGATTTTCTACATCTATAAATAGTCCAGAAGAATAATTATTAGGGGGAATCATACTTGATAGAGAAAAGTCATTATACTTTTTAGGGTTCTTTTTTTCTTTTTCTTTTCTTAGACATTAGTAGTTAAAGACCCTTATTCTAGGGTTGCGGCTACAAATGATTGTTTAGTATTGAATTTTATAGATTGAATTTGGTAACCGTATAAATTGTTTTGTTGTTCTTGATTTAGTATTTCGTGATTGGCCACCATTGAAATAAATGTATTGTCCGAATTGAACTTGGGAAAGGAATAAGAGGATAAAACGTAGGACAAAATGAACATGACATGATATACCTAGATAACGTGGGACAAAATGAGCATGATGTTCTCTAGAGTTAGGGTTGATTTGTATCTAGGATGGGGATATACCTAGAGACCTTGCTTGGATATCCTTGTAATTATTGTGATGAACCTCACTTGGATATAAAGTGTCTTATATGTCTTAAATGTGGTGGTCAAGATGACCATGAAAATGGTTATCCTAACTCTTATGTCCCTCCCCGAAACCCCTATTATGATTCTTCTATTATTTGTGATGTTGACAAGAGTGATGAAGTGGAGAATGCGAAACAAAAGGCTCACATTATGGATTTATTTGAGCAACTAGTGGAGCAAAAAGACAAATTTCAACCACACAATTATACTTTATTCCTTAGTGTCAATGTTGAGAAGGAGTATAAAAGTGAGAATGTTGTAAGTAATGTTGCTTTAGAGTTGAGGCATATTGGAGCTCATTCGAAACATTTTTCTACATTATGCTTGGATGAAAACATAAAACTCGAGTCATCTGAACTAATGGAGGAGTGTCTAGAGAAGGAACAAGGCTCATACATCCTAAAGTTTTCCGGTCCACATTGACAAAATGACATTACTAACATAAGAATTAAGAAGTGCAAGATGCGACATCTATTACTTGGTTCCTTTATCTTTATACCACCGCCTCTTGAGCGAAACAAAAAAATTGATGCAAAGCTAGGAGTGCAATTTATAAGTTCAAAATGGAAAGAAAAGTGGTGAACTTAATTAGGTCGGGTTGCAACGTTAAATTAGACGTTTATTGGGAGGGAACCCAATTCATAGTGTAACTTCTTATTTTTTTATTTTTTAGTGTCACTTTTTTTGTGTGTTGTTTTTGCAGATAAGGTGAAGTCTGAGTACCCAAGATTGAAACAAAGGATCACGTTTGAGCTCAAGTGTGAGGTGTGTACTGATTTCACGTATCAGGATACTTCATCCAATTCTAAGTGTCAACGATCATTAGTCAGTAATATAACCCAACTAAATTAGTTGGGTCGAATCCCACAGGGAGTGGTACGTGTTTGAGAATCAATCGAAAAGCATGAATATGTTCGTATCAACCATAGGAATAGACATTATCGAGTAAAAACATAATTCAAATAGGGGTTGACATGAATGTCAAATAACAGGGGAGTTTGGTTTCAAATTATCAACTACAATAGCAGCAAATAATACAAAAATAACAATATTGAGACGCATTCTTGGGATGTGATTCGATTATGGACTAATGTAGACAAATGGGTAATTGCAACTGTTAGTAACTAGCTGTAAATCAGTGAATAGGCTAGACTTTAGTAGGGATAAACTTTCTCTCGAACAATTTATCCTAAATCAAGTCGGTTTCTCTCGAACCCCAACAAGCAAGCAAATAAGAACAGCCTACGCCTTAGTCCATTCACTCACTCGAGCTGAATGTGTGGAAAAGGGTTTACGATTCACTCTCTCCAACTGAACCCATAACAACCCAATACCCA
This sequence comes from Solanum acaule, assembly GCA_036250505.1. Classification (NCBI taxonomy): domain Eukaryota; kingdom Viridiplantae; phylum Streptophyta; class Magnoliopsida; order Solanales; family Solanaceae; genus Solanum; species Solanum acaule. The sequence goes on along the minus strand of JAJOOR010086320.1, from coordinate 12,314 downwards.
CAGACCATCAATTCAATAATCTTGGTTTTAGAACCTCTCTCTCGAGCAAGCCAAAAACACGAAGGTAGAATTGTATTTGCAACTACAACCCTTTAAATTAAACCACAATTACTAATTGAAAGAACTTTTAAACAACATTTAGACTAACAAATAGAAATACCCATTAGCTAAATCAACCCATAATCACACCTCAAGAATTGGGGTTTTAGCTAGACATCATAAAAAGATAGAAATCGTTATCAAATTGTGTTTCCATCAACTGGGTAAGATTAATTTCGTCTTTACAATGGTCCAAACTGAAGAATCTCAAAGATCCACTTCCAATTTTTCAAAAATGGAAAATTTCAACTCTTCAAAGCTAAGGAAAAATATTGTCTCAATACTTAGAGTTCTAAACTCCAAAACATCAAAAAGTTCTATATTATGATTACTGATAGACAAAAGATACTAAACTAAATTCAAAAATTTATTTATAGTCGCTAAGAATATGCTGCGAAGGACCATTCAGTGCAGTAAGTCGGGATCACCGATCCACTCGGCTATCCGCCTTTTGGTCCATTTCATCACCTTCTCGCCTTGCCCTTCAGCATCCTCAAGTTCTGTAACTTTGGGGGATCTAACACTGCATCGTGGAAGCACTCGGCCACACGCCAACTGCTCCTCTCTCTCGCGAAATTGATTTTCTCCTTCAGGGCTTGGCACACTGGAACTTTAGGCGGTCAAAAGGTCATTAGGCGACTCGCCAAAGGGACTCGGCAATCACCAGGCCTTCATTTCTTCGTTTTTTCAGCCTACTTTGTTCCTTTTTGCATATTAGTGTCCATGCATCCTTCCTCAATCCATATACTTGGAAATCAAGGATTTTACATTAGTTATTGGCACAAAACAAGCATTTGAGGACACTAACTAACTATAAATAAGTTCTAAATGAGTCCAACTCTTGGAGTCATCAACAACCCCAACTTAAACTTTTGTTTGTCCTCAAGTAAAACTCAAGTTCAACAGTTCAAAAAGGATGTCTCAAACAGTGCAAGACTCAATCATGAATGCACACAACAAGACTCAACTTACCCATGCAAGGATCAATTGTGCACTCAAAGATTCAAGTTGTGACTCAGCATTTTCAAAGATTCTCAAGTTCGCAATATTTGCTTCAAATGCAAGTTCAAGCTCAACAAAGGTACTTAAATGTCGTTACACAAAGAATGATTCCATATTCACACACAATGGTTCAACAATTTATAGCTCCGGAATCACAATCAACACTCACACTTACAAAGATGAACACATGCGTGACTTCACCCATAGGTTTGACCTTATTTTTCAACCAACAATTGTTTCAACTCACTCAAGATCACAAAGGTTTTTTTCAAGGCTTATAACGGGGTTGAGTGCAATGGTATGGTCATTTAGGCTCAGTGATTGTAATCCACGTGAAGTGTGGTATGAACAATCCTTTCTTTCCTTTTCTTTATTATTTCCACTCATGCTCAGAAGTCACCCCATTATTTACTTTTCATGGACTACCGGCCACCCTATTTCTTTTTGTATTTTCTCAACCTATTCCACAACTTTTTCATTCTTTTTTTCTTTTTCATTTCTTTTTCTCTTTCTCTTTGTTTTGTATGGAGAGGTTCCATCTTTTTCACAATGATGGCTCAAAGGGAAACTTCTTTGCGTTCCTTGATTTGCCTTCTCTTTTCACCACACTCCCAACTTAAGCTTTTGGCCTAAGTTGGTTATTCAAACAAACCACAAATCATGAGGATTATGGGTGAAGGAATAAAGAAAGGTCACAATTTCATCAAGTTTGTTCAAAAGAAAGGCTAAGGCTCAAAAGGTGTTCAAGCGAAGTTCGCACACTCACAAGGTAGGACACAAAAGAGGTATAATGTCAAATTGTTTCACTCTTTAAAACTATTGCCTAAGATCATTTCAAGAGCTTGCATCACTTAGTCAACCAGACCAATGGGGCAAATTTTAGGTGTCATCACAAATGGTTCACGGTAAGCTCATCACACAAGGCATTGACACCAATGTCAAACAAGACTCCACAGTTTCGCTAGTGTGTAATGTTCATCACAAGAGACTCAATTTGATAACCGGCTAGTCACAACAAGATGCAAAAAGTTAACATATTGCCCATGCAACTTCATTTGGCCTCATCGTAGCCACACATTCATTTTTGTTCGATTATGAGCACTATTCAAGTCATCGGTATTGATCAAGACCGATACTCAAATTTACAAGAGAACAACCACATTCAAACACAATCAAGAAGTGGCCCAAAATTTCAGAAGGGTCCAAAAATCATTTACAATTAAAACAAGGAGCCACAAACTCAATCATCCACAAAATACAGTGCCAAAACACAATTTACAGCACAAAACCCAATATACGAACAAAACAATAATCACAAAAGGTAGGCCTCACCCCACCACAAAATAAAAGCATTTTGTCCTTAAATGCAAGAAAATATCTAACAAGTCTATAAAAGAAGACAGAGAGGGAGGTAAAGATGGATCATGTCTAAACAGTCGCTCCATCTGTCTGGCCATCAGTTCCCGGTGTCACAACAATCTGATCATGGGCATCAGTGCCCAGGGTCACTAGGGGCTGACAAAGGTGTGTCTGTCAAGTATATCTGCACAACTGCATCTACCATGGCCTCTTCAGTCTCCGTAAGACCCTCATAAGAAGCCTCCTCAGCCACCTCAAACATCTCCTCATCTATCTCAGCCTTAGACTCGGGATCAACTACCTCATTGGCTCGAACATCATCTCCGATGGTAGCCAGAGGCATATCTGGATCTACTGGCACATTTGGGATCTCTACCGTCCCGAAAATCATAGACTTGTCGGTGGACTTCAACTGGTCCACATCTCTTCTCAGTACATCAATAGTAGCCTTTAGAGTCGTCACCTCCTCAGTGGCCCCTTCGCCACACTCGCACACCGCTATCGTAGCCGCAGGGGCATCGATGGTAGCACTCAAGGGTGTCACAACATCAATGAGGACTGTCTGAATCATGCCCGGAATAGAGCCCTCAAGTCTTAAAGCACGGCGATCGGCAGAATGGGCTAGCTGCCTCATCCGGAATAGTGCAGCCTGAGTGAGCTGAGGTCGAACAAAAGCAGCAGCTAAACCATATCTGGGAGGCAAGGTAGTAGCAGAGGAACTAGGAGTATAAGAAGGGAAAACACTATAAGTACCTGAAGGCCCAAGGGCCGGAGTAGGCAAATGTGCCTCTGTAGGTAATGCGTCTGTATCCACAACCGGGGAAGAGTCCACCGGGGCTGCCTTCTCCTTCTCTGCTTCATCTTTAAAGTACTCCGCCTCGATTCTCCGAATATCAGTAGAGGATGTGGCAGTCATTTCCACATCTTTCTTCTCATCTCTAGGAACCCGAGCTCTTCTGCACAAATCGGTGATCAGTACTAGAAAGGAGAGGGAAGTTTGTCGCTGTTTGGCCCTCATGGCCATTTCCTGCTCAACGATCATACCCAGATTCATTCGATCTCGTGTAATGATCGAGCCAAGATAAGCTGCCTTTGTGTGGTGTAGGACAGACTCATTTTGGGATGGCATGATAGTACTGCTGATAAAACCAAACCAGTAACTTGCAGCTACGTTCAGGTCCTTCTTTTCTACCGGAGCCCCTAACTCCAACCACCTCGGAGTACCATCACAAATGAGAGGGGTCAACCAACTTTTCATGTTCTCCAAGGACTTAGTTTTAATTATGTACTGGTGGGTGTCTGCAATGTTGTCCATGCACTCAAATACCGCATTTATGGTAGTACTATCACACAACACTTTCTTGCATCTGACAGCCTAATAGTCAACCGACTTGAATTTAGCAGCCCACTTTTTCCTTTGTGGCACCAGGGCTCCGTAAGCGGAGTAAAATTCTCAAACCCAATTTGGAATATAGGCACCCCTGGGTTTTGTGAATATCTCAAACTTGTTGGCCTTTTTGGTACGCCAGATATCGGGGTACCTGTCTAGCACCCAATCCGTAGAGAGTCTCTTCTCCTCTATAATGGTCCTTAGCCCTTCAGTCTTTAGTCTGTTCATAAATCGTGGGGGAGTACTCTGTACCAGTGGTGCTAGAACCATAACCTGTGTTGGAGCGGGAGGATGAGTAGTGGTGGTCTAATGAGTCCTGATCCTAGACTGATTATTCATCCTTTTGGATCTCAGCTCTTCCCTTTGTGCTGCTACTAGCTTATCATCCTCAGGCTCAGAAGTTTCAGTATGATGCTTCTGGTGCTCACCCTCACTCTCAGAAGTGGTAAGGTGAGTGGTGTAGATACCGTCACTGTTCGAGCTGACCTCCGATCACGCAGGTGCCTTCTATTTTCCTTTTCTCTTCCCACCTGTTGTGGGAAGTTTGGTAGCCTTATCCTTAGCCTTGGATGCACCTGCATCCTCATTGATTACTATTCCATTGGCCCTCTTGAGGGGCAGTATGTCCCGACCAACAACTTTAGGTTTAGCCATATCTACAAACATCGAGGAAAGTTAAAATTAGTTCAAGCAGGATTGAAGAAAAATAGTTGCAGACAGACTCGCCGAACCAGTCGGTGAGTCATCAAGTCTTTTTGGCGAGCCAGATCAAGCTCGCCGAAAGGGTTGGCTTAAAATTTCCCAGAAAATTTGGCATGTCGGCAATGGGAAGGGCCTTTCAGCGAATCGCCAACAACATTTGGGAAAAAGGACTAGCCCACCGAAAGTTACAGTGCATTTTAGGAATTAGGGGAGCAGAAAAGGGCGATAAAAAAGGACTTTCGGTGAGTCACTGAGTGCACTCGGCGAATTCAGGCTTCTCGCCAAAAGTTACAGACCCAAACTCAAAATTTAGCATGAAATTAAAGGTGATAAGGGGGACTTCGGCGAACCGCCGAGTGGTTCGGCGAGCTCGACCCAACTCACCAAACGACCAAACGTGCCTACTATCAACCCCAATTTCCAAATTCAACCCCACAGCCCCCGAAAACAAAATCAAAACATGCACTCCTACAATTAAACTAAGACCCATTACACCTATTCCCCCGGGAAACTCAGACTTCTCCCGGTTTGGCCAAATTTGGCCATTTGATGACTTTTGGCCTTAAGAATGACGTCAATTGCTCCATTATTGGGCAAAATATGCAATTTTGAAAAAATACGGGTTACTTAGACTTCACCCGACTAGACCCAACAACATTTAAGCACAACCCCATAAGTTTAATCAATTTAAAGCACGAAAAATTCAGGAAAACAACGATTTAGGCATTATAGACATGATATTCAAATTAAAATAAACACACATAAACACAATTACGAACAGAGAGACCCAACACACATCACTAAGAGAAAAATCATTGCATAAGAGTTCAAATCGCTAATTGTAAATTCGGGGTTCGGAAAACCAACCTTTGATGCCGATTAAAACTTTGAAAAGCTAGGCGGCAAAGAAATCCGATTTCAAACACAAATCCGACGACTAAAAAGTGATAGAAATGCAAAAATAAAGGAAAATCTTGTGCGGGTGTGAGTTTGGGAAGTTCAAAAGTGAGGGAAAGTGAAAGAGTTTGAAAGTTTAAACCTTTGGCCTTTAAAAACGTTCAGTTCTCGCCCATTCGGTGACATAAGTTTTGCTCTCTGTCCCACTCGGTGACACGCCGAGTGGGCACTTACCTCGCCAAGTTTTACAGGACCTCCAGTTAATGTGGGGGTCTAAACGGCGGACTAAGTCATGATCGCCACCTGGTCGGCAATTCGCCAATCTGCTCCTGGGCTCACCGAGTTTTACAGACTCCAATTTCAAAATGTCTTGAGTCTAACGGCGGTCCAAGTCGCGCTCGCCGACCTCTTCGGCGAGTTGCCGATAAGACTTTTTAGCTCGCCAATCTGCACTTTTCAAACACCTTCCACACTTTGACATGCACAATCAACACACCATTATTTCTAAAACAAAAAAAAAAAGCAAAATAAAACTTGGGTTGCCTCCCAAGCAGCACATTAGTTAACGTTGCGGCACGAAGTAAGTCCACGCTCAAACCTCATTCTTGGGGTTGACCACAATGTCATTAGGCAACCGCCCTTGTTGTCTCGGGTTTAGATGAGACGAGATATGACCCATTTGGGTCTCCAACTGTTTGACAGAGACGGAATGAGAGGTAACCGTCTGGCTAAGGGTCGACACATCTTCCTTCATCTCTTTCAAGTTCTTATCCGACCCCTCAGCCTTGTTGAGGATACGAGAAAGCATGTCCTCCGACCGACCACCTTCTGAATCCTTTGGCTTTTGACGCTCGTGGAGAGGCACATACCTATCCTTCTCCCCATCCTTCCAATTGGGATTTCGATCCCTCCCCCCTCTATCACGATCCTTTCAACCTTCATCTCTATTCCAACCTTCGTTACCACCCTGCCTCAGGTAGTGTGAATGATAACCACCTCCTTAGTTGTATAGGAAATTCACCTCTACATTATACAATGCTTCAAACTTGGCTTCTTCGGGGTTCACACACCCAACACCCACGACATTAACACTCCAAGCACCAGCTCCCATGACATTTTTAGACAAAATGTCAAGTTGTGTCATGATCTTGGCCATGTTTTGGTCCCTCTCATGGTCTTTCTCAAGCTGCTTCTTGGTTAATTTGAAAGTGAGCAGGGAGACCTGATCTTCACGGGTGTACCAAGCCCGATTAATTGTGGTCATACCATCCAAAAGTTGGGCTGCTATCACATAAGGTTGCTGCATCAAACCTCCAGGGAAAGTTGGTCAGCAACACCCTTGTTTACCGAGTCAAGGCTTTGGTAAACATACTGCAGCAACACGTTGTCAGGAAAACCATGAGTTGGGTATTGCAACACCAACTTCTTGAATCGTAGCCAAGTCTCAAGAATTGGCTCACCCTCCAAACTTTTGAAGCTTTGGATGCTATCCCTATGAGTCATCATCTTCAAATGAGGGAAAAATCGCAGTTGAAATGCGGTGACAAACTCTTCCCACGAAGTGATTGATTCTCGTGGCAATTATCCAACCACTTACATGCTTCTCCCATTAAAGAAAACGGGAACAACCTCAACCAGATCGACTCTTGGGATATGTTCTTGAAGGAGAACGGCCCGCAAACATCAATAAAATTTCTAATATGCTCATGAGGATCCTCATGAGCCAAACCACCAAACAGCTCCTTCAATTGCAAGAGTTGCAACATAGTACTTGTGATATGGAACACAACGTTCCCTTCAGATGGAGGCAAGCGAATGACACCAATTCCACCCATAAGATAAGGGTCATTAGCATTAGGCTCATTGGCATCATTGCGGTTTTCGATGTCATCTTGGTGGCCTACTTGGCTACCATTGCTTCCGTTCACACTCATACTTCCTATTCAAAACAGCAACACACAAACCAAAACTAAAAATAAGTAGATTCAACTATAACTTACAAGAACAAAGTTCAACTTAACAATAAATTCTTAAACAACACCACTCCCCGACAACGGCACCATTTTGATTTCATGTATCAGGACACTTCATCCAATTCTAAGTGTCAACGATCGTTAGTCAGTAATATAACCCAACTAAATGAGTTGGGTTCGAATCCCACAGGGAGTGGTACGTGTTTGAGAATCAATCGAATAGCATGAATATGTTTGAATTCTCTTTCATGACTCTCTTTCTCATTCTCTTTCCACCACTAGTTAGAAATAGACTAGAGCATTCCTTGGAACAGGCCATAGAGAGGTATTCAACAAGCGCCACTCAATTGCGCTAACTAAGCCCTCCTTAGAAGTTCAAGGAAGTAAAGCTACATACTACTGGAAAGAGATGGGCTTTCTTCTTTCTATTTCTTGCGGGCTATTGATTTCGGGTTGAGACTTTGCTTGCTTACTTTCATGCTTCCTTCAATGAGCTACTAAATCAGCCATATGAATAGACAATATCGAGTAAAAACATAATTCAAATCAGGGGTTGACACGAATGTCAAATAAAAGGGGGGTTTGGTTTCAAATTATCACCTACAACAACAACAAATAATATGAAAATAACAATATTGGACGAGTTCTTGGGATGTGATTCGATTATGGACTAATGTAGACAAATGGGTAATTGCAACTGTTAGTAACTAGTTGTAACTCAGTGAATAGGCTAGACTTTAGTAGGGATAAACTTTCTCTCGAACAATTTATCCCGAATCAAGTTGGTTTCTCTCGAACCCAACAAGCAAGCATATAAGAACAACCTACGCCTTAGTCCATTCACTCTCTCGAGCTGAATGTGTGGAAAAGGGTTTAGGATTCACTCTCTCCAGCTGAACCCAGAACAACCCAATACCCACAGACCATCAATTCAATAATCTTGATTTTAAAACCTCTCTCTCGAGCAAACCAAAAACACGAAGGTAGAATTGCATTTGCACCTACAACCCTTTAAATTAAATCACAATTACTGATTAAAATCACTTTTAAACAACATTTAGACTAACAATTAGCAATACCCATCAACTAAATCAACCCATAATCACACCCCAAGAATTGGGGTTTTAGCTAGACATTACAAAAAAATAGAAATCGTTACCAAATTGTGTTTCCATCAACTGGTAAGATTAATTTCGTCTTTACAAAGGTCCAAATTAAAGAATCTCAAAGACCCACTTCCAATTTCTCAAAAATGGAAAAGTTCAATTCTTCAAAGCTAAGGAAAATATTGTCTCAATACTCAGAGTTATAAACTCCAAAACTTCAAAAAGTTATATATTATGAAAACTGATAGACAAAAGATACTAAACTAAATATTTTAAAATGTATTTATAGTCGCCAAGAATATGTTGCGAAGGACCATTCGGTGCAGTAGGTCGAGATCGCCAATCCACTCGGCGATTCACCATTTGGTCCATTTCATCGCCTTCTCACCTTGGCCTTCAGCATCCTCAAGTTCTGTAACTTTGGGCGATCTAAAACAGGATCGCGGAACCACTCGGCGACACACTGACTACTTCTTTCTCTCGCCAAATTGATTTTCTCCTTCAAGGCTTGGCACACTGGAACTTTAGGCGGCCAAGAGACCATTAGGCGACTTGCCAAAGGGACTCAGCGATCACCTGGCCTTCATTTCTTTGTTCTTTCAGCCTACTTCGTTCCTTTTTGCATATTAGTGTCCATACTTCATTCCTCAATCCATAGACCTGGAAATCAAGGATTTTACATCAGTTATTGGCACAAAACAAGCTTTTGAGGACACTAAATCACTATAAATAAGCCCTAAATGAGTCCAAATCTTTAAATATATAAGTTTCATTTCAAAAAAACCACGTGTAAATTTTTTATCAAACTTAAATTGTTTGTCTCTTGAAAAATGAAAAGTGTCATATAAATTGGGACATAGGGAGTAATAATTTAAAAGAAGAAAAGGGAATAAAGTTTCCTATACTTATTCTCAAATGGAACAAAATAACTGCATTTTGTAGGGGTAGACGTTCGGTTCTTCGGTTCGATTTTATCAAATTTCGGTTCGGTTCTTCGATTTTCGATTTTAGAAAAGTGTGCACCGTATACCAAACAATACTAATTCGATTCGGTTCGGTTTTTTCTACTTCGGTTTGGTTTAGTTCTGTCTTTTTAAATATGGTTTTTGTTGTGAATGAAAAATAAAATGAGGACAAAATCAAAGTATAAGATATTTAAAAATTAAAAAGTATGTTAAAGAATATTGTGTCTCGCCATGGAACACTTATTGTGCTAACTAAAATATTATATTTATCTTGTCAAGAACATTGTGCATCCAACTATTTCTTGAGTAAAACAAGGACGAAGATGGGTTCTTTTACATAATGTACACTAATAAAAATAAAATATGTTTTGGTTCCTCTTGGAAATTAATGTTTGAAGTTAACTATTGAATTGTACATTTCTTGCTAGATTTGTTCATGAATGATTTAATTATTAGTTGACTCTTATTTTTAGTTAATAGAAGTATATATATATATTTTTTATTTTATTTTTTTTATTTTTTAATAAAGCCCGGTTCTTCGGTGCACCAAAGTTATGAGACCCTTACATCGAATCAAACTTTTGAAAAAATAACACCGATATCAAATCGAAAAATCAAGTTCCGTCGCTTTTTTAAAAACTAATTAATAAAATAAAATAAATTAAAAATGACGGACAACGTGGTTATTTTTTAATTTATATATAATTATTTTTAATAAAAAGCGACGGACGACGTCTCTATATATATTAAATAAATAATTATTAATTATATATATATATATATAGCGCAAAAATCCGCGAAAAAAAGTGACGGACTAAGAGATGCCGTCCGTCGCTTTTTGTAAAATAATTTTAAAAATAATTATTTTATTAAAAAAGCGACGAACAGTGTGGCAAAAGGCGTCGCTTTTTGGAGCGACACCGTCCATCTCTTTTCTGTCCGTCATTTTTAAGTAGTTTTTTAATAGTGACATGCAATTACTTCAATTTATGCATAAAAGTTTATAAATCAATCAAATAAATCAACATTGAAAGGAACCTATGACATGGAAGAAAACCCTAACTTCAATTGGAGAATTTAGGAACTCCATGGAGGAAAGGGCTCCATGGATGAAAACTATCATACCTTGTTGCCAAAAGCTTGGAAAAAATGGAGGATTATGAGGCTTGATCTTGAAATCCTAGCTTTCTTCCTCAACTTCTAGAGAGAGAAATACTTGAGAGGAGGAGCTTGATCTTCTTTTGGAAATTTAAGAGAATGAATTGAGTTTTGGGTGATTTGGGGGTTTAGAATCATTATATAGGGCTTTGGGTAAAAGGAAAAACGACATAATATTGAGTTAAAATAATTGGGAAAAAGACCCAAAAGTCCCTGACTGAAAACTGCCGAATTGGCATCAAGGAGGCCTTGACGGCCCGTCATGCACTACAATGGTCTGTCAAACGGGTCGTGAAGAATTTTTTCTTGACAGGGCTTCACTATTTTGGGCATAAACTTTTACTTCGATCTTGGAATTGGGAAAATTTGTTGGCGTTGGAAAGAGGACTCAGAGATCCTTAATTTGATAGGTCATGGGCCACCTAATTCATTTTGTGCTAAAAGATATGATCATTTGAAGTTGGCCCTAAACTCTAAGTCTGATAAAAACCCTCCACGGATGACTCCACGGTCCGTGTAAAGCTTCACAGGCCGTTTTGACTCCCATGGTCCTTGAACAGTGGCTAGGGGAGGACCCCTGCTGCCTTGACCCTCTTCACGACCAGTTTAACGATCTGTGATGCTCACCACGGGCTGTCCAAGGGGTTGTGGGAGAGGAACCTTTTTGGGCAAGTTCTGGAACATCTTCACGAGCACCAAAACGGGTCGTGGTCCCTTTAACGGCCCATCTAGGGCTCCGTGGAGGGTCCCATGGTCCAGTTTTGGGCTTGTGACTTGCCCGCTTGACCCCTTTCTAGCCTTTCTTGAATTCGAGGTGTTACAGGTTTCGATCGGGTTCCCTGCGTGAATCCGAAATTAGTGGCCACATGGGGGATTTCGAGGTGGAGGTGGATGGATTAGCAGTGACAGAGTCACAAGCACTTATGATCTTGTTGAACAGATGTTTTTTCTTTATGTACCAGTTGTGAAAGCAAGAGACCTCAGAAACTATAAAGGAAAAATATAGCACTTTGATAAGAAGGTAAAACCCGGAATGGAAGCAAATGCTTGCTTTTTCGAGAGAGAAGATTCAGTCTTCAATTATAAGTTATTGTAAGAGACAAAAGAGATGGTGCATAAAGATTATTATATAGGGAAAGTGGTGTTTGACATGAATGAAGTGCCTACAAGGGTTCCACATGACTGCCCTTTGGCACTTCAGTGGTATAAATTAGAGGATCGCGGTGAAGGGGAGAGGTGATGCTTGCAGTGTGGAAGGGAACCCAAGCAGACTAAGCCTTTTCAGACTGCTTTAGTTCAGGGAGATGGTGTTCATAGTGTCAGATCAAAGGTATATGTTTCGCCTAAACTGTGGTACCTGAGAGTCAATATCATTGAAACCCAGGATGTAGAATCCCTGGAAAAAACCCAACCCATACAGGTATTTGTTGAGTCTCAAGTTGGGAAGCAAGTACTAAAGACCGAAGTATGCCAAACACGAACAGCTAATCTATTCTGGAATGAAGACCTATGATTTGTGGCGGCAGAGCCTTTTGAGGAGCAATTGGTACTTACTGTTGAATGCTAAGCCGAACCTCCCAAAGATGAGATTGTTGGGAGGTTAATCTTGCCACTTAACACATTTGAGAAGCGATTGGATCAACAACCAGTTCATTTTCGATGA
>JAJOOR010086318.1:0-13828 GCA_036250505.1 Solanum acaule | reverse complement strand
CTGCCAAGTTTGCGTGATTCCGAGTTCGTATGAGTGAGATATTCCCTTTGGAGGTTGGGTTGTTGGATTAAGGAAATGTCCAATCCAGAAATTTAAGGAGTATTTTAGTCTTTTCACTGCCCTATTATTTTAATCCGATTTTAGGAGTTTAATGTGGGTCAATTCAGAACTTAGTCAGTTTTAGAATATGGGATTTCACGCTAGGGCTAAGGAGAAAGGAGAAGAGAAAAGAAGAAGGAGAAAAAGGCAAATTCATCAAGATCGAGCAAGAAAGTTGGTGTTTCGCCAAGGATTTACTTCTATCAAGTATGTGAGATCACATAGCATTGGGTTACTTCGCCCACGCGCCAAACATGATTCAATTCAGCGAAATATGTTTGATTTGAAAGTAAACTCCTTGAGTTCTTGATGATATTCGTTTGAATTCTTGTGGGTTGAGTTGTTGGAGTTTTCTTGAGATTGATTCATGTTTTAGTTGATTTTTTCCAGTAGAATCTGATGTTTATTTGAGGTATAAATGATTCTAAGTGTTTGGGGAAAGAACCATTGAAGTTTAGAGGGTTTAGAGATGAAAAACAGAGAAGGAAAGTCGTCAAACACCTGGGGAAGGGGGTGGGGCGTCGCGCCAGCCAGCGCGCCCCAAAAGGGGCTCTGATGTTTACCCCTTGAGGCGACGCGCCAGCGAGCGCGCCCCAGATTGTCCTCTGAAGTTTGAGGGTTGGCGCCCCGCGCCTCTCAGAGCGCTAGGGATGCCAGTTCTTCCCATTCGAGAGGCTCAGGGTGCCAGCCCTCAAACTTCAGAGGACAATCTGGGGCGCGCTGGCTGGCGCGTCACCCCAAGGGGTAAACATCAATGAAGACAATAACAAACATATCTAAATAAGGTTTGAATACTTTATTCATGAGGATCAAGCCGAACGACATAACCAAAAATTCATAATGACCATAACGGGTCCTGATGGTAGCCAGATCTGAGGTCTATCTTAGAAAAACAAGAAGCACCCTGAAGTTGATCGAAAAGATCATCAATTCTTGGAAGAGGATACTTGTTCTTAATGGTAACCTTGTTCAATTGACAATAATCTATACACATCCTAAGGGAACCATCTTTCTTTCTCACAAACATGACCGGAGCGCCCCAAGGTGAGACACTTGGTCGAATAAACCCTTTCTCTAAAAGATCTTTCAACTCTGCTGGTGCCCTTCTATATGGCGGAATAGAGATAGGACGAGTATCTGGAAAAACATCTATACCGAAGTCTATCTCTGTCTCAGGAGGGACTTCGAGTAGGTCATCATGAAAGACTTTTGGAAACTCTTTTACTATAAGAACTGACTGAATGGGAGGTACCTCAACACTAGAGTCATTAACTCGGACTAAGTGATAGATACAACCCTTCAAAACTAACTTTCTCGCCTTAAGGTACGAAATGAAACGACTCTTAGGCATTGCTGAACCACTACTCCACTTTATGACAGGCTCATTAGGAATTTGAAGCTTGACAACTCGAGTTCTACAATATATTGATGCATAACAGGCATGAAGTCAGTCCATACCTAGAATGACATCGAAATCTATCATGTCAAACTCAACTAAATCAACCATGGTGTCTTTGTGATTGATAGAAATGACACAATCACGATAAACTTGCTCAGAAAGAATAGACTCCCCAACATGTGTAGAAACACAGAAGGGTCCACAAAGTTTCTCAGGAATAACATCAAACTTATTTGCAACATAAGGGGTTACAAAAGATAAACTTGCTCCTGGTTCTAGCAAAGAATACACATCAAAAGCAAAGACTTTGATCATACCAGTGACAACATCTGAGGGGTTCTCTTGCTCTTGACGACTGGTGATTGCGTAAAGACGGTTTGTTCTTCCGCTAGTACCTGAAGTAGCTCCTCTAGGTGCAGCCATGTCTGGTAGAGCAACTGATGAAGATTGGGTTATATTGCCATGATTGCCACTACCTTGCCTGTTCTTAGGGCACTATTTTAGGAAGTGACCCTCTTGCCCATACTTGAAACAACCTGTCTAGCCATCACAACACTTACCTGGGTGGATCCTACCACACTTAGCACATGCAGGAGACCAATTACCTCCTTGCGCCACACTACCTTGAGACTGTGCAGGTCTAGCTCTGAAGTTCTGTGAATTCTAACCATTATATTCACCCTTGTTTTTGGGTACAGGTGCACTAGCAGATGATGGAGTAGGTCCCTTTTGCTTTTGCTAAAAGAACGGACGGTTCACATTACCCTTCTGCGCATAAACCATCAACCTTGATATGTCCATGTCCCTAATAATCATTGTTGCCCGGCCCTCTTTGCTTGATAGACGGCCCAACCCAGCAACGAACAAGCTCATTCTACTTCTCACATCCGTAACTATCTCCGGAGCATAATGGGATAGTCGAGTGAACTTCAACCTATATTCATGAACACTTAGAGAATCCTGCTTAAGTGTGAGGAACTCACGTACCTTGGCCTCTTTTAGTTCCCGGGGAAACAAACGCCCCAAGAAAGCTTCCTCAAAACAGGCCCAGCTCGCAGGTGGTGCATCATCAGCTCTACCCCTTTCCGCTAATCAAATCAAGTCTTAGCAATATTTTTCATTTGATATGCACCTAGCTCAACTCTCATAGTATCAATAACATGCATCACATCGAACACCTTTTTTCAGTTCCTCAACGAAGTTCTCTGGATCCTCAGTAGTGCTTGAACCAGTGAAACTTGGGGGATTCATCCTTAAGAACTCACGAATCCTTGAAGTGTCAGCCTCTTCTTGTCGAGCTCCTCTCTGCTGCCCAGCTTGGTTGGTCACAACTTGACTGAGCATCCTTATAGCCTCACTGAACTCAGCATTAGTGACTTCTCCTTGAGGTTGCACCTCAGGTGCATTGGGTAACTCTTGTTCCTCAATATTGCGTCTCGCAGGACGACCTCTGACAGCTCTTCATGGAGGCATGATTATCTAAAACACGCGCAAGCAAGAATTAGAGGGAAACTTTTAAGAGATAAACTATAACGCACGAAATGATTGTGAAAGAAGTGAGAAATTTCCTAAATGTTGCAGCCTCCTAAGTATAGATGTGGCGCGCTTCACACTGACAAATAGGACTCTACAGACATGGCTTCATAGACTCCCTAGGACTCTTGAACTCTGTGCTCTGATACCAAGTTTGTCACGCCCCGAGTCTACACCCTAGGTGGGACTAGCACTTGAGAACCATTGTTGGCCCCAATCGAACCCTTGACCTGGCTTACTTAACTCAGCGGAAGACTCTAAACATGATTATAATGATCAAATGAACTTACTCAAATAGCTTAATAATACAACTTGGAATGTTAAAAGAATTAAACATTCAACTTGGCCAAAATGGCAACCCAAGTCTTAACATAAGATAAAATGAGAAGACTAGAGAACTAATAATTGACTGTCTATGAAGCCTCTAAAACAACTGAGATGGATGTTGGGATAAACCCCACAATATCCTAATGAACTAAAGTAGAAAGCAAATAAAGGAGTCCTCTGAATGCAAAGAGGCTCACCATAGATTCTAAGTAAAAAAGATGGATCAACGAGGCGCTGGATGCTGATCCTGGTTACTTGCGTCTGCATCATAAGACTATGCAGGACAACTGGCATCAGTACATTGAATGTACGAGTATGCGAGTTGGAATGCTAAACAGAACAAAGGCTTGAAAAGATTCTGAAGAAACACATACATTAGCTCTTCTCAACTCATGAATACTTAACTCAAAATAAAGTAATGAAACACATGCAATATACGAAAAGCTTTATAAAACAGTAAAAGCAACTTAGTTCGTTAAAGAAATGCAATAACAAACTCAACTTTACTCATATAATAAGGTAATATAGTTTCTGTGGGAGATTCTCTAACCGACAACCACCACTATGAGCCTAAGTGGTGATACAACATTTTGTCCACGCTGCCAGAATTGTCCTATACTTTGCCGTCATATAAAACACTTAACTTAGTAGATCCACTAGCTTAACTTATGTGATCATCTAAAAAGTATGACCCATTAATACCTATGATGACTACATGGTTTATGGAAACTTGAGTTAATATGAACTCACATCCCCATATCGGTGCTGAATACAACTCCCAAAAATATACTTAACTCATATATTTTAAAACAACTTATTTCTTTGGTTTGAGATAATTACTTAAAACTTAGCTTAAAAGGTCTCTTGGAATCGATGTTCCCTTTTCTTGCTCAAATGTGATAACATTTATAAACTCTTTGGGAATACTTAGTTCCCTAATAGCTTTTTGAGAAATGAACTCAACTCTTTACTCTCTGCTTAACTTGAAACTTAAGTATTAAAACAAAGTTAAAATGTTTGTTAAAGACTTTTGAAAACTTTAAAAACTTTGCTTGACTTGCTTCTTAGCTTCTAGACTTGACTCTTAACTTCTCTTGACTTTGATCCTAACTTTTCTTGAATTGGATTATGGATTCAAGGTTCATGATCTCATTATATGGGTGATTTCATGATGTTTACATGTACCTTAGAGTGTTGTAATCAACTAGAAGTTATAGGTACATTGCTAAGGAACAAGTACGAAAATGTGTGAAACGAATGGGAAGAACTGGCATCCCTAGCGCTCTGAGAGGCGCGGGGCGCCAACCCTCAAACTTCAGAGGACAATCTGGGGCGCGCTGGCTGGCGCGTCGCCCCAAGGGGTAAACATCAGAGCCCCTTTTGGGGCGCGCTGGCTGGCGCGACGCCCCACCCCCTTCCCCAGGTGTTTGACGACTTTCCTTCTCTGTTTTTCATCTCTAAACCCTCTAAACTTCAATGGTTCTTTCCCCAAACACTTAGAATCATTTATACCTCAAATAAACATCAGATTCTACTGGAAAAAATCAACTAAAACATGAATCAATCTCAAGAAAACTCCAACAACTCAACCCACAAGAATTCAAACGAATATCATCAAGAACTCAAGGAGTTTACTTTCAAATCAAACATATTTCGCTGAATTGAATCATGTTTGGCGCGTGGGCGAAGTAACCCAATGCTATGTGATCTCACATACTTGATAGAAGTAAATCCTTGGCGAAACACCAACTTTCTTGCTCGATCTTGATGAATTTGCCTTTTTCTCCTTCTTCTTTTCTCTTCTCCTTTCTCCTTAGCCCTAGCGTGAAATCCCATATTCTAAAACTGACTAAGTTCTGAATTGACCCACATTAAACTCCTAAAATCGGATTAAAATAATAGGGCAGTGAAAAGACTAAAATACTCCTTAAATTTCTGGATTGGACATTTCCTTAATCCAACAACCCAACCTCCAAAGGGAATATCTCACTCATACGAACTCGGAATCACGCAAACTTGGCAGCGTTGGAAAGATCCTTCTAACCATATCTGAAATTTTACCTAACTCATCATGAGCTATGAGTTATGGTCATTTGAAGTTGACCAAAAGCTCAACTTTAACTTACCTAAAAATTTCCAGATTTCCTTATACTTTCCAAAAGTGATAATTTCATGTTCTTAGCTTCTTTCTAGCTATTTCAAATTGCGAGATGTTACAGAGATATATGTGCCTCAGCCTAAAGAATTGTTTATTCATTTTTGTCATTTTATTTTCAATTGTAATTTATTGTATTTGTGGTATATTACACCAACATTATTGCTCTTCACCAAACATGGATAAATTTCATAAATATTTGGCGGTTATGCTTTATCAGTTCTCTTCTTCTTATATGTCGTGTGTTTCAAATTGGGATATTCAACAGTATAGTTGATTTAACTCGTAACCCATAAGTTTTGACCCGTTAGGAGAAGAAGAGGTTTGAGGGAGTTGATCCATCATTTTGGCTCTGATGCCTTGGCAATTGTTAATAATAATAATCTGGAAGTAGAGGAAAAAGATCTAGAACAATCGGGAATGGAAAGAAAAAGTAGTGTGGTTTGCTAAAATTATCAATCATGCGTAGTTACTATCTTACCCTTGCATGTGAAAACATAATTATGAAACTGCCCTTGGTCGTCTTACACTTCATATTTCTATATAAATAATAAATAATTAAAGGTTTCTTTGTTGGCTTTTTAATGAGATTATATGTCACAGTAATTAGTTGTTCAGTTGGTTAGAATTAGTTACAGATTAGTTTATATATATATATATATAAACATCATGTTGTAAAGATTTATTCATTCATTTAATATGAGGCAATGCATACAAATTTTTCTCTCTACTTTCCTTCTTGTTATTGACCTCAACCTCCATTAATGGAGGGAAACAAATTCTTAATTACTACTTGATTACTTCTACCAAACTTCATCTCATTGACTTCATTTTATTAAATATTACTATATCAATATTGTCATTTATTATTTTTCTTAGATAAGAAATTAGTTGAAATTATAAATAGGCTATCCTCATTTTGAAAATGCAAACTCAATTAAATCATAGAAAATCATAGAATTGAGGCATACCTTCTTCTTCCTGCTTTATTTGTTGTCGGTCATATTTCATTTTATCATATAATTATTGTTAACATGAATTATCAATATCATAATTTAATCTTTTTTTAATAATCACTATGTTATATTTTGGAGGCGTCAGTTCACAATTTGTTGTTAT
Source organism: Solanum acaule (assembly GCA_036250505.1). NCBI lineage: Eukaryota > Viridiplantae > Streptophyta > Magnoliopsida > Solanales > Solanaceae > Solanum > Solanum acaule. The sequence goes on along the minus strand of JAJOOR010086318.1, from coordinate 7,196 downwards.
GCATCATGTACTGCAATGGTTCCCCACATTTTATCAGATAAATATATGCAAACCAAACCTTCAAGAAAGGTTTTCTATACATGTACTCTGGCCAACGAAAAGTACATGATTAAGTATGTACTGCACTTGCCCCAACGAAAACCTTTCCTTTGTTGCGGCAAGTGCAGTACATGCTTGATACACAATTGCCGCGAGCAAAGATATTAATGACGAGGAAGGCTTTTTTGTTATGCTACTAATACTTGCTCTGCTTTCAAATGCCCACTTGACTGTAAGGAGAGGGCCCGGCAATCATACCACGGCGGTCATACTCTACCTTTCGCTGGCCAAATGTCATGTATAGTAAACCTTTCTTAAATGTTTGGTTTGCATATATCTGTCTGGCAAAATGTGGGGACTATTGCAGTACATGATGCATAACAACAAATTGTGAATTGGTGCCTCCAAAATATAACATAGAGATTACTAAAAGAAAGATTAAATTATGATATTGATAGTTCATGTTAACGACAATTATACGATAAAATGAAATATGACCAACAACAAATAAAGCACGAAGAAGAGAAGATATACCTCAATTCTATGATTTAATTGGGTATACATTTTCAAAATCATGATTAATAAGTTGAAGTCCTTAAAACCTGAAATTGAGAGTTGATGAAGATCTTATGCACGAAGAACGGTGGAATACAATCTCTTAACTAAGGAACACCCAACCTCCCACTTATATTTACATCGCTATGGTATTTGTCGCATCACAAGTTTTGCAACTTTCACCTTCCAACACATCAACAAAATTACAATGAGTCACACACATACATTATACCTTATATGTATAATAAATTAATTTTTAAATGAATTCAATAAATATGATACATAATTTAGTAAGATATAATAATTTTGATGTACTCATTTTATTTTATGTATAATAATTTTTTTATGTGAATTCAATAAATATAATACATAAATTACTTCCTTCATTTCAAATTAATTAAATTGTTGAGACATATTTCATTTTTCAAATTAACTTAATTGTTCAATTTTCAAGACTATTTTTAGAATGTTCTTCCAATTTTATCCTTCATTAGTTAGTAGTGGAATTAGTTATTAATTAATGTTTAGTTATTTTAATCATAAATTTGACAATAATTAATAAATGTAAAAATGGAAAGTTAAGCCTAATTTATGTCTTAATCTTCTTTTCTTAAAGAATGTCTCAATAATTCAATTAATTTGAAATGGAGGGAATAGTAAGATTCACTATTTTGATGTGATCAAAATTAACCTTTCTTGAATCTCAAAACACTCTTAAATTTAATAAATATTAATCTATCGATTAAATAGTACTTTTTACAAAATAATAATATGATTTTTTTAATAATAATCTATTGATTAAATGTCGATTAAAGAAGATGTAGGACAATATTGGATGCCAACAAATATGAAATCATTAACCTAATGGAATTAAATTATTTGAGAAAAATAATAAATAACAATTTTATCTATTGTAGAGTTTTTTTAATAAAGAATAAAAAAACTTAATTAATAACCTTAAATACCTTCGTGCTTTTAAATTTAAAGTAGACGGATAGATAGGTACTATGTCATGAGTCAAAATATTGTAAAAATAAATAACACTCTTTATACCTCATTACGTAAGGTTAGGACCATAGTTGTAACTTGTATAATAGATCAAAACCTAGTTCATTGGTATATTACAATATTTAATGAGATAAAGTTTATCAAGGGAATTAATCAAGTAATTAAAAAGTTGTTATATTTCCTTTTAAAACCTAAGTTTAATAAGTAGATACAATGATTTTGATATATTCATTGTACTTTATGTATAATATATTTTTTTTATGTAAAGTCAATTAATATGATACATAAATGAGTAAGATACAATGATTTTGACATGATCAAAATTAACCTTCGTTGAATCTCAAAACACTTCTTAAATTAATAAATATAAGTTTTATCGATTAAATAATACAGTAACATTCCGTCCACCTATATAAATTTTGTGAGTTTTTACTCTATACAGTAAGGACCATCATTTAAAAAAACTCTCAGTGTAACGCTTTTCTTAGGAAAGAACGTCCAATTCAACTCCAACATTGAAGGCTCAACCAAATCCATTAATGTTTTTTGAGAAATTAGATGAGAAAAAAAGGGGAGACTTGTTTTTGTTCCTAAATTGATATATTAATATTCATTTTGGGTTCTAAATTGATATATTAAGGTTTTTTTTTTTTTTTCATTAGATAAAAAAAAAGGTATATTTGAATGATTTATGTAATAATATAAGTATATGTGTACCATTTTTAACTGGAGAGTATCTCATGCCTTATCTTTTTAATATTGGTATTGAGTTATGAAATAAACGAAAGTATTAGAATTCTATAATTAACGGCTTATTAGTGTGAGGGGATTAAATTACCTTATCAGATAAACAGTTAATCTATTAAGAGTTACCATACTTACACTTTTATCTTAAAAAGAAAAAGAAAATTAGCCTCATTTAATATTTCATCATAATATATAATTATATGTGGTTAATCCTAAAGCGTAAAGCCAAAAACTGAAAACCTAGTTACTTTTCTGTTGTATTAACTATTATATTACTACTATTAATCTATATGTTTGCAATATAAAATAATTTTATAATTTAATTGCATTTGAAATAGTGAAAAGAAGTCCATTCTTTAAGGTGCGTTCATGGAAACAAATAATGTAGAGGTTAGCCGATATAATTGCTAATTTGTTATCTAACCAACCGATATAAACAAGAAACAAACAAGGTAGAGGTCATTTCTCATTGTATAAACAGGAAAACTCTATCTGCCGTTCTCCTCTCCCTCTGCATCTGCGCATAGACAATTTTGGTATTTTGATCCCCTTTTGTGCATCTAAATCGGAAGATAGAATTGAAACATCAACAATGATTTCCAGTAATGAGATTGATAGGATAAGTTCATTGCCCGTTGATATACTTCACGACATCCTTTCAAATCTCTGTATTTTTTATGTGATTCATATGACTGTATTGTCCAAAAGATGGAAATACATATGCACTACCATCCCCTACTTCCGCTTGGATGGTAGAAACTGTCATTCACTTCGTTACTCAAATTTACAGGAATTCAAAGAATTTATGTATACCTTCTTAATTTCCCAAAACACGAACCTTGTCCGTTATACCCTCTCATGTAGCGATATGCTTGAAAGCACATATATGTTGCGGTTGATTCATGCAACAACAAGAAGAAATGTTCAACAACTTGTGTTGTTGTTTTGGCATCGTGAGCCATTTGAGTTACCGAATTGTCTTGTAACTTGTGAATCTTTGCAAGTTTTGAAACTAAACTTGCGTGATGATGTACTTAAACTACCTAATCATTTTGACGGATTTCGTCAGCTGAAATTTCTTCATCTTTGCAGTGTCAAGTTATCAGATGAACATTTGACAAATTGTTTGTTCTCAAAATGTCAACTCCTTGAAAATTTGGAATTAATTGATTGCAATTTAAAACGTATGAAGCTGCTGTATATTGATTCGGCATCTCTTTTATACATCACTTTTCATGAGGGCAATTTTTATGACAATTGTGAAATCAAAATTTCTTGTCCGGCTCTCAAATTCTTAAAATGTAAATGTCCGATTCCAAAGGATATAGTAATCAAGAATCTATTTTCAATAGAATATGTTGACATCAATTTTCAGGATAATGATGATAATGATGATTTTGGTTTCTCATTTGAGAAAACTGGAATTCTTGTGCATAAGATGATCAAGGAAGCCCTTTCTATATCAGTTCTGAAACTATGCAAGGTTTCCCTTAAGGTAAAGTTTTCTTTGGAATAAGCATACAAGTGTTAAAACATAAACAATGTAATAAGCACATAGATTGTCTAATTTTTCTCATTTTTTGTTTTTCTCATGGTGTTCTAGGGTCTGTACGAAGAGGCTCGCCAAGTAAGACTCTCTCCCATATGCTTTAATAAGCTGAAGTCCTTAAAACTGAAATTGGGAGTTGATGAAGATCATATGCAAGTTATGATGCAATTGCTCAAGTATTCACCTAATCTGGAGGTTCTAAAATTGTGGTGCGATGAGGTAAAGCTCTTCATCTTTTTTAAAGAATTTTGTGTACAAATTACATTTTTTTTATATGGTAGTTGGTCGAAAGGCGACTTGTAACTTTTCAAAGTTGATTTACATGAAAGGATTCTTTCAAAATCAGAAGGTGGTGAAATTACGCTTGAAAACTGGCCTCACAAAACTTGCTAAAGAATTTTTTTGTAATAATGTTAAACTATAAACCTATATCCAAGATTCGACTCTCCAAAATGTTGAAACATGTCACAATGAAAGTCAGATAGGATCTGACTGTTCATCAGTTTTAACTAATACAATTCACTTTGGAAGTTGGAAAGCATCACCTGCATACTCATGCCATTGAATTTAATCATGTTTGGTGTATGGAACTTAATGGTAGAAATAGATTTGAACTGTGAAGTGATGTGATGAAAGCCTGAGATGAATAACATGTTGATTGGATGGATGGCTTGGTTTGAATTGTACGTATCATACTTTGCATTCTGCAATACGAACAGATCACTGGGATTTTTGATGAATCAGTGACACTTGAAAGTGAATCCTGTTTGGCATTTTCACTTGTAATGGATGAAATTGTTACTTATGTTGGATTGATTGCTTATTCTGATTTATTGTTGTTTCATTATAAGTGTTTAGTGTACTCGAGAAATTGGTTTCTCTTCTGACTCTCAACTGTCTGCTAGGATGGAGAATGGAGAGAGAATTCTCTAATGTATTATGAATGGTGTGACTATTGGCCAGTACCGGAAGATCAAGGCAGGGGGCATGAGGTTTGCCACCTGATCCCCTTTGGTAAAAAAATTACACTGTACATATAAGGTAATTCTTTACTTCTTATGTATATATATATATATAGATTTTGAGTCCCCTAAACACAAGACTAGAGGCTGACTCAGTGATTTAGGGAGTTCAAAAGTCACCGGTTATGTTCTGAAATCAGAGGAGGCATCGAAGAAGGTTTTGAATATTCCTAGAACTTCTTCACAAGTTCTTTTGACATTTCACGATGCCAAGCTCAAACGAAAGTCTGATCGCTGGTTGGATTATTGTTAAAAAGGGAGATGATTATTCGATTGTTAGATTTACTCTTATTGGAATTTTCTGACTTGTGGTTTATGAAACTTGTATGGCTGTAATAGAGTAACTTGGAAGGTCAAGTCTTGTTTCTACTAGGAAGAAAAAATTATGATGTTAATGTTTTTGCAACTTGTTATTCTCACATTGTTTGTTTGAAATCAATATGTATTTCATAGGAACACATATTAATATGTATGTAAATGGTATGTAAGAAAAAAAAAGATATAAAAACTAGTAAAAAAATTACATGTAAAGGGCACAATTAAAAAGCTGCACTTCTAAGAAATAAGAAACCACAGGTATGTATTCTTCTTCTTGCTCTTTCATTTAATTCCCAGTTTCCTGTTTTCCTTTAAATCTCAAGCTTATTCATTAGTTGAATTTTGCATCATAGCGAAGAAAATAAGAAATGTTAGTCATACACTTCTTTAATAGGAATGTATAGCGGACTGTTTGGTTGGGAACAAGTCATCCCAAAATTAGTTCTCGTAGGATAACTTATCCCATCACTATGGTGGGATAAGTTATCCCAAACTTGGCAACCAAACAAGACACAAAATTTATCCCATCACTATTTATTTTTATCCTTCACACCAAACAATCCTTAAGTTTCTTCTAACTGCTCATCGCATAAACAACAACTGTCATTCACCACAAGGATGAGTGTTTTTACATTTCTTTCAACGCTTGGGCACATATTTTGTTGTCTTACCAATAGTTTGACATATTTACATCTACAATACTCTATGTTAATAAATTCAAAAGTAAAAACATGAGCAAAAGTAGTAAACTGAACACCAAGAAAACAAAATTGCAATTACGCTTGTAACAATGGGATTAAAGTGAAATTGTTTTAATAAAATATACCTATAAGAAAAAGAAGAAAAAAAACAAAATTGCAATTACTTTACAACAGCTAAGGGATGTCATGTTGAAATTAATCAAAGATGGGAGTTGCTAAGAAACGTGATCATGCATCTGGTATTTTGGAATAATTTATCTATTTTTTGCCAAACTGCAGATTGAACTTCTAAAAGCTTTCTTGCCTTCTCCTGCAGTTTTGACTGACGTCAGACTGTTTCACCATGAATCGGACAGAGATGGAATTGAAGGCAAGAAAAAAGGTGCCTTTTCAGGTTTCTTTGGAGGCTCGATAGGTTTGTTGCGGGCTTTTATTATGTCCAGGTTGATCAAGCTCTGCCATTGACTCTTAGGCAAAAGTGAAAGAGTGACTAGATCTGGAATTTAGAAACTGAGAAGTATCAGAGGACTCCAATGGCTCAAAGATAGTCCTGTTATCGCTTATGTCACCATCTTTTTCAGAAGCAGCAGACGGCATCTTAACATTGACTATTTCTTTTCCACTTCCATATGATGCAAAGCTGGCTGCTCCAGAGAACATCGCTTGATTGACCCACAGATAGACACCATTTTGATCAACATGCGATGTGGCCAAGATATCCATATTAGGCGATAAAGATAATGCAGTGATAGACAGATCAACTTGTATTGCATCTATCTGTCTAGCTAAAATTACATCCCAGATTCTGAAAGTCCCATCCATACTGGATGTCAAAAGCCATTTCCCATCCTCACTAAAGCACATGTCAGTAATACGGTCAGAATGACCCTCAAATTTACGAACCAACCTCTGTGCAATAATATCAAATAGACGGATAACTAAGTCATCTGCCACTGTAGCCAAAAGACCATTAGAACGGTGGAACACAATTTTAACTAAGGAACACCCAACCTCCCACTTATATTTTAACTGGCGACATTTGAAGTCCCAAACTTTTACATCGCCATGGTATCCAGCACTTATCATGATGGTGTTTGTCGCATCACAAGCTATGCCAATTACTTCCCCATTGTGAGCAGCACTTTCACCTTCTAACGCTTCAACATAATTGCCACGGCTGATTCCTGACTGAAGATTAAACCGCTCAATCCAACCGCCGGCCGTCCCTAGTACAGCAAAGTTTCCACAGGCACTAAT
>JAJOOR010086315.1:0-11201 GCA_036250505.1 Solanum acaule | reverse complement strand
AGCAAAAGAACAGGAAGGATTAGAAGAATTTTGTGCATTTGCACGAAATTGTGGAGATTGAAGGAGTTTGTGCAGAATTTCCAATTGTTCCCTTGTAAATGGAGACGTTTCTGGAGAAGGTTGCTGCCCCTGATCAAAATAAGTTGTTTGGAGGGCCTGACCATTTTGAGATTGAAACCCACGATCATCAACTCCCTTTTTCTTCCAGTTTAGTGGTTTCCCATGAATCTTCCAACATGTTTCACGGGTGTGCCAATATTTTTTGCAATGATCACACCATGGCCTTTTGTTTTTGTCCTCTCCATTCTTCACTGTTACAAGAGCTGAAGAGTCTATAACAGGTTTTAGTTCAACATTTAAATCAGGTTTTAACATAACTTTCCTCCTAGTTTCCTCTCTCCTAACTTCAGAAAATGTTTCACGAAGTGAGGGCAGAGGATTTTTTCCTAGGATTCGCGACCTGACCTCATCAAACTCTCGGTTTAATCCTGCTAAAAAGAGGTAAACTCTCTCATTTTCTTCCTTTTTTTTCGCTTTCACACTATCCACAGAACACTCCCATTCATCATTGTAACACTGGTCTAACTCCTGCCACAAGGACACCATTTCATTATAATAAGTAGTGACTTCATTCTCACCCTGCTTAGCTTGCCATAGTTTAATTTTTAACTCAAAAATTTGAGAGGCATTTTCTACATCTGAATATGTCTCCCTAACGGCTTCCCACACATCCTTAGCAGTGGGCAAAAAGAGATAAGATTTACCTATGACTGGTTCCATGGAATTTATTAACCAAGCAATCACGAGTGAATTCTCTGATCTCCAGGAGTTCATTTTTGGGTCTCCAACTCCCGGCTTTTTTGTCTCTCCGATCAGATGTCCCAGCTTTCCACGGCCATCGATTGCAAGCTTTACGGACTGTGCCCATTCCAGATAGTTCTTCCCATTTAATCGATGAGAGGTTAACTGGAAGGGCATATGAGAAGCATTGCCTCCTTGTGTCATCAGATTTTCTGCAGGAGCTTCCAGAGAAGAACTTTTGTCTTTTGTTGATGTTTCAGAAAGATGCTCTCCGTGAAAGGCTGTTTTACCTATATGATATTAGGGGAAAAAGTCCCACTCTGATACCATGAAAGTTTAGTTACTGGAAAAGTATATTTTATTCATAGGGTTTCTACAGTATTTATAAGAGAACAAGTAAAGACCAAATAAACTAATCAATCCCTAATTCTTAGGAAATCCTTGAATCAAGGGATTTCCCCTAAACTATTTTCCTAGAATAATATATTCCAATCCCATATTCACAGGAGCAGATTCTAATCAAATCTGCCAGCTTTATTTGTGGAGCATATTATAATCAAATCTACCAGCTCAATGGTGGAGCAGATTATGACTAAATCTGCCTACTCATTCAACAAATAGAATGAGTATTTATTAAAGAGGACAATCAAGTAAACTAAGCTCCCACTATGCACAAAGTCAGAGGAAAGACCGAATCATAATAGATTTATCTTATGCAGTTGTTTCCACGGGCTGAGCCCTGGACTTCATGGTACACAACAACAACTTTTATTATTAAACCAAGGCTTCTCTTCAACAAAAAGTATTTAATCTCACTAAATATTCACGTAGCGATAAAGATAATCTTCAGATTCCAACTTTCGAAAAATAAGTAATGCTCTGTCATACATCTGAAGAATGTTCAACCCATGTCTATGCATGTTGCAAGGACAATATTTCTAGATTATTAGTAATATTCCACATGACCAAGCAATTCCCTCTTTATTTATGGAAATTGGTACAACATTTTGTCAAAACTTAGGGTAGGAATTATGCAACTCATGCATAGGCCAAGATAAGAATGGACAATCTTTAGACCTTTTCTGGTAATCATAAAAAGCCTCAACATTCCTTTTTAAGAAAATAAATAAATCCTTCACGAAAAGAAATCCTCAACATGTATGATCCACATATGACCTCAAATAGATGTCATTTCTATCCTCAAGTTGTAGGTAGTCCTCTAAATATCTACCATAGCTTTTGTCTTGAGATATCAAAATGCTAAATTTTATCTCTGATTTCTTTGTGGTTTAAGGTCAAAGTATCCAACCCAATATTTATTGACCAAATCCAGTACGTATCCCACACCCATACTAGTGCCGGCGTCGTGACAACACAGGTACAACACCACGAATGAAGAGTATGTCCAACTTGGACCACTATCGACGACGCAAATATGTTACTCAGTATACTTGCTACTTTCAAATCTCTACTGTTGCATATATACATGCTGGAAGGAGAACTGTATAAACTAATAGTAGTTGTAAGGAAATATTGGAGTTCCATTTTTCATATTGAGACAACCATTCCACAAGACTCTGTCCTTGCGCAAATACCTAATTGCTCTTCTCCTACTTTACTTTTACTCATGCGTGAAATACAGATAGTTCAAGTTTTAGCAAGTTCGTAGTGTGTTTTTAACAACTTATACAAAAGACCATAAAACTACCTAGGTCCATCACTCAAACTGAAACTATTTAAGCACAGCCCTACTCCTTTATTTTCTCAGAATTCAAATGGGCAGGTGGCCTCATTTTTCTTTTAATAATAATAGAAGCACAATTATCGTACATGATAGGAACATCCATTTTATTTCCAGCTCTGCTCATTAAACCTCTTCTGTTCCTCGGAGATGCACTTGATTCGTGGAGGAATAGAGAGAACATAACATATTTTGATCGTTAACAAGGTCTCCCCAATCTATTAAAAAGTAACTATATTTCTATCAGGAAGAATGAACCTATCACAAAAAACCTGAGAACAAAAGCGATTTGTCAGCAATAAATTTTTTAAAAGGAAATGTGGGGAAAAAAAATACAGTGACATCTGTATAAATATAGAATTCAGTAGGAGGAAAGAATGTGTCAGGAAAAAAATTGGAAAGGCCGAGGCTCCAACAAAGTAGTTTTTTCCACCTCATGCGCAACGTGCGAAGCAACCTTCAACGTGGATAATATTAAGAAGAGGATGCAAATTGTTGAGAGCTACTATTTCTTGTAAGAAGAATAGGAAGACACTCCTATCGCATTTCAACTTTACACACATTTTTTTTTGATAAGACAAGTGGTATTAATAACAGCATCAAGAAGATGCAAAATTTACAAGATATAGCATTTGAGCTTACAAAAAAATCTCTGGCTAACTATACAAACTATCTAAGCCAGAGCTAATGAGTTAGTAAAATCCTGAAGTTGTTCTGCATTAACAGCAGGATACAAGTTAGACCAACTAAACAAATTTTGAATGCACCTAGTCTTCAAAATGCCTAAAGCAGTTGACTCTCCATCAAAACATTTCTTGTTCCTCTCTAACCAAATACACCAAAAATTACAAGCAGGTATCATAATCCAGATCTTCTTGATGGTTTTGTCAACTTTCCATAGACTCCAACTCTCATATGCATCCTTAACAGTGAGGGGTGTGGTCCAATTGATGCCAGGGAGACAAAAAAACATGCTCCATAATTCTGAGGCCACCTCACAATGAAGAAGGTGTCTGGGGTTTCAGCCTCTTTTTTGCACATATAACATCTGTTTGGGAACTGGATTTTTCCTTTCTTTATGTTGTCTAGGGTGAGACATGCCTCATATAGAGCTATCCAGGTAAAAAAAACTACCTTAGGTGGTAGCTTGGTCTTCCAAATGAGTTTCAAGGGCCAGTTAGCTATCACGGGGTCTCTTTCAGCCTCTCTGGAGTGAAAGAAATAAGAGATTGTTTCACCATAACAATTGTTGATACCCTTCAACTTTACACACTTATGGACCTTTGTCTTCTCTATGCTTAACACTCTTGGGTGCAACGAAGTAAGGTAGGTGAAGCAATGTAGAATTCATCAAGAGGAAGGCAGTTTAGAGGACAACAACATTATATCTCTTTTAGCCTCTCTGGAGTGAAAGAAATAAGAGGTTGTTTCACCATAACAAGAATGTGCCAAAAGTATCAAAAAATCATGCTTTTTTAAAAATAAAGTAAGATGTTTCATTCACTAAAGAGCATCTAGTAGATGCATAGTTACAAGGAAAGGAAAAGGCATCAACGAAATAACTAATGAATCCCTTGTCAATCTAAGACAAGGGAGCTAACAAAATCAAACAACTGATCAGTGCTAATTATAGTAGTCATACTAGTCCAGCAAAAAAGATTAACTAAGCACTTTGTTTTGAGGGAGTGATTTGGAGTTGAGATTCCATCAAAACACTTCCTATTCCTCTCATTCCATATGGACCAGAATATAGAAGCAGGGATCATCCTCCAAATCCTTTTGATGGCTTTATCAAACCTCCACAAGCTCCGATTCCAGTGTGCCTCTTATAGGGTCTGTGGCATGACCCATTTTAACCAAAAATTCAGTAGAGCATGCTTCAAAGATCTGTGGCTACTGTGCAGAACAATAGCAAATGGTTTATAGTTCCCTCTTTTCCAAACATAGATAGCACCTGTTTACTAACTGGACACCCTGTTGAGATTGTCTTAAGTCAAACAAGCTTCATTCAGGGCAGTCCAATTAAAACAAATAACCTTAGGAGGTAACTTTATCTTCCATATCAATTTCCAAGGCCAACTAGGAACTACTTGGTTATGAGTACCATGCTGTCTGTAGCATTCTTTCAATGTGAATGTGCCCTTTCTTCCCCAACACATAGCATCTGTTTTGTTCTCATCAATGTTGTACTCTTTCACTTCTGCAAGCAGTTCTACCAAGCTGTGCATTTCCCAATCATTAACTGCTCTTCTAAGTAGAATAGCCCAGTTGTTTCCATTTCTGTTTTGTGCTATGGTGGAGTTTTTATCTACAGCAATCTGATACATAGAAGGAAACTTCTCCACAAATATAGTGCCATTGAGCCACTTGTTCTTCCAAAATCTAGTATGTGCTCCATTGCCAGGTCTAAAGTAGGTGTTTTAGAAGAATTCAGGTCCCAGCTTGGTAATGAGTTTCCAGGGACCAACACAATATGGAGCATTAGAGCTTTTTGTGCTCCAGATATCTCTGCCTCCAGCTTGGTTCCACACCTCCTTCCAGAGGCTTGAATCCCTAGCGTCATACCTCCAAAGCCATTTCATAAGAAGGCACTAGTTATGAAAGAGTAAATATCTAACTCCCAGACCACCCTTGCATTTTGGTTGTGTGACTCTCTCCCATTTTATCACGTAGAATTTGTGAGTGATACTACTTCCTTCCCAAAGGAAATTCCTCCTGATTTTATCTAATTGCTTTAAAACCTTATCAGGGATGGGAAACATAGACATATAGTATGATGGTAGGCTTCTAAGAACACGGTTGATAAGAGTTAGCCTTCCGCCCATGGATAAGTAATGTAATTGCCAGGAAGCTAATCTCTTTTCAAACTTCTCTATAATTCCAGTCCATACTTAACAATTCTTGAATTTCACCCCAAACGAAGACCTAAGTAAGTAGTAGGGAATGTCCCAATGCTACAAACCAAGATGCCTGAGAGTTCCTCTATGTTTGACACATGATTGACATGATATATAATGCTTTCCAGGACATTGACATGTAATCCTGATAGAGCTTCAAACAGAGAGTGTTAGATAAAATATCTAGCTTGTCATTCTTCCGCCTCACAGAAGATTAGGGTGTCATCGGCATATACAAGTGAATAGTGACTGGGTTCCCCGTGTCTGACCCTACTTTGAAGCTCTTAATCCATTGTTGTTCTCTGGCCTGCTCTAGCATTTTGCTTAGACCCTCCAGAAGTATCAAAAAATCATGCTTGTGTCGTTTATACATTTGGTACGAAGAGTGAGTCTTGTATAGTATAGATAGTTGTAATTCGTTGGATGATTGTGGTTCTCACAAAACCAAATGTAAATAATTTAACACCAACTGGTGTACTTTTTTTTTATAACCGAGAAATAGTAGAGGACCAACTGACCCATTGTTCGAAACTCCATGAAAAATGGCCTCGCCAAACTACCCTTCACTTAACCAGGCTTTTGTATGTAGAGAGGTTCGAACTCGAGATATGCACCTAACGCACCACATCACCCACTGTTTCTTTACCATCAAACCAAAATTCACTAGGAGTCCAACTTAGTGTACTTATAATGTGATATACTTGAATTACACAAAAAAACAATTGGAGAAAATTCCATTTCATCAAGACCTCAATATGACTAGCCATATAGTTTCTTTGTTTTCACCTAAATAGAATCAAGAAAAGAATGTATGAAACAAGTCAAGAAGAAGGAGAGGAGGTTAAAGATAGATAAGGAAGAAGCCAACGGTACAAAAGTCTCCACCATACAAAACGATCTCTTAACTCAGCCTTTAAATTAAACTCCCCAAAATTTACTTCACCTTTGACCTTGTTATACTTCAACCCTACCTCACACCAACATAAAGACATAAATCACAAAGGAATCTTACTAACAGTAAAAAAAAGTTAATTTAGTTGAACTTTAAAGAATATCTACAATATTTTGTCTTATATATACAAGAATTTACACGGGATAGACTTTTTAAGGAGCGGCGTTTAACTTTTGACCTATTAAGAAAAGTTGTACAAAAGAGTTTCACCAGAATCTCTCCTCCTTCTCCCTTTTCCCTTCTTCTACTCATTTCTCCTCCCATTGCTTATTTTTGGTTGGAATTGATGTGATAAGTTTCCACTAAGCTTATATTGGCTATCCTCAATGAGTTGCATTGGTTTTATTGGAGTAAATTGAAAAACACCATTGTTGGTCTTTGTTGAGCATGAAAAAAACTTATTGAAGAAGACAGTGGATCAATTGATTTTTGAAGGTTTAGGTTGAACCAAATCATTGAGATTGGTGTTAGAATATTGTAAATAAAAATCAGGTTTGACTGGAATTGACTTGGACAACTTTTGAAGCAAAAACTTAGTGAAATATACCCGGCAAGTTATGATGACCGTCAGGATTTTATAACCAATTCAAGCAGTTTGTCAAAATTTGTGGTCATTATTCTGGTGATCCGTCGAAGTTTGACCAGAAATCTTGACGAATAATGATAACTTGTTGTTTTTTTTTTGATAAAGTTAAAGTTGTATTCTTCAGCATTAAGGGTATGTTGGCTACCTCCAAAAAGTTACAATTTACATAGATCCTAGGAAATCTACCAACTGTTCTACTTCCTCTATAACTTGTTGTTAAGGAAAGTCTTGGCCAATCCTGGTGATCACAAAGATTTTGCTTTGCAATCCTGGCGACCACCAGGAGTGTGCTTCTACATTCTGCTGCGAAGTCTATTTTTCCAGGACTTCTCTTAAAAATATTTAAATGGTGGCACAGAAAGATTCTATTTATGCAAATCACCTATATATATATGACACAGCCCCAAGTCCTGATCACTCTAATGTGCATATCATTGGGTGATTAAAGTAACAAAAGGATCAGATAACATGTCACCTGCAACAGTGCTTATGTCATACAAAGGAACAAACAAGATAAGGAGGTGTTCCGACATGCAATTTAGACTTCAAATTTGAAATTTTGATTTCAAATTTGTGTTTGTTTATGACATTTTGAACAAAACTTCAACACCAACTTGAAATTTTGAGTTCAAATTAGCCTTAAAGGTAGAATTTCAATTCAAATTTGTTGTTTCAATTTCTTTGTAATTTAAAATTTGACCCATAATTTTAATTTCAAAAAAGGACCTGTGCTCGACATGAAGAGATTGTTCATACCATTTGAAAGGACTATATTAAAGAACAACTAGTTACTACTATTGCTGGTTTTTTGGACCAGTGGATCTTTGTAAAATTCTATTTGAAAGCCTGTAATAGCATGTAATCGCAAGCATTTATTTATAAAAGGAACATGAAAGTATACAATTTATTAAATATTAATGAGGCGTTTTAGGATATTATGATACCTTATTTATGAATTATGGTTTGCTCATTAGGTAAGATTGTATAAGCGTTGGGGAAGTTCCGATAATTTTCACAAATTGTGGGGTTTTCATGTTTATGAGAAAAACTACAACTTCAAATCAACCTCTACCTAAATCAATGGTTTCAATCATGACTTCGAGTTCATGTCCAAACGCATCTAATACACATGGAACAAAATTCTAAAGAGGGAAATAACAGGGTTCGTATTTTGTTCCACCAGTCATGTGAACCTTCTTTGGAACACAGATGTAACAACATCGGTAGGTTCATGGTGGATGCACGTAGCGTGCATTCTATGAGGGAATTGAGATATTAAAGATCCCACCCTTCCTCGAGTGCCTCTGACATAAGCATAAGCTAGCCACATGCTAAAGAAAGTTCAGAATATATTACCAGTAAAATAAAGACTAAGGAGGAAGAACAAGAAGCAAGAGAGAAGAGAACATAATAGAAAAAAGTACCATGTACCTTGACTGGAAATGTGCCAGGGGGTAGCTTAGTAGTCAAAAGCTCCCTCAACCTTCTAATAGCTTTAACCTTGTTGGCTAATATGTCTAGTAATGGCAAAAGCTCTTCTGTTTTCAGCGGGAAGTCAGGTGTCAACCATAAAATAGGTCTTAAACCTTTTTTGTACTCACTTTCACTCTTAGACTCACCCAGAGACCCTTTTTTCTTTTTCTTCTTGCCGTTCTTATCTTTGCTCCATTTAACATCTCTGGTATCTTCCCCTTGAACTTCAGATGATGATCTATGAGTGTCATGGGATTTCTGCTTGGTATTATCTGGAGCCAACTTTGAGAACCTTTTCACAATCTTTGAATCCTCTAAATCATCACCAGTTCCTTTGGAATTTTGTTCCAGCCAAACCAACTCTTCTTCTCTTTAGGAACACCATTGGATTCACAACTTCTAAATGAACCTCCACTAGAGTTGTCATGGCAATCCTGAACCTCAAGCTCCTCATCATCACCAAGTCCATCTGAATTACTCGTTCGAAGTGCAGAATCTAATTGCATTCTTTCTTCAGCTGTTAATACACTATTATAATCGTCATGTTCACCACAGTTTGTTAATTTACCATCATCATTCATTGAAAAGAGCTCTTCATCAGTCATGGCACCGGGAACACGCCTTGATTTTACACTAACCATCACATGAAGCATATCATACACATTTGCCTTCCATGTACCAACCATCTCTGTCCTCTCCTGTCTCCTCTAATTTAAGTGAGGAACAAGTTCAGCCTGAGTAACATCAATTCCTGGCCTATACATATTTGTTTGAGACATCAAAACAACTTCATGGGCTACTTCAGCTTCTGATGGTTGCACACCAGCTCCCTCTAATGCATTTGTTATCTCCTTCTCCTTATGAGCAAGGATAATTAAAGAACCTGGAGGTAAGGATATGCTACAAGTTTCTGATGAATACCTCCCTCTAAGAAAGAGGAAAGTTTGATCTGAACGTTGAATGCAGAACCCATCAAATCCTGCAAGTGTCATATCGGCACGAAGATTAGAACCCCGTTTCCAAATGTGATACGTGTCCGATGGAGCAATCCGACTGATGAACGGAATTACAGAGCTCTCAAAGTGAAAGGTTATCTCCATATAGAAGTCACGAATACGAGCAGCTGAGGCCACAATCCTAGGAAGTCTACGGCACCACTTGGCCCAAGCAAGAGGCTGATAGTGGCGAGCAATAATCATAACAATGTTCTCCTCCCTGGTACACACTGCTTCCTGAAGAGCACTCCAACCATTCTCATTCTGAAGACTCCAATCAGCACCTGCTGACATCAAAATCTCTGCACAGATTGGGTCCCTCAAGCGAACAGCAAGGTGCAAAGGAGTTTCACGGCCAGGAACATCTCGCCTATCAATTATTGCAGAAACAACATCCGTATCGATCTCAGCAGCCACAGACTCTGCCTCAGTATTCACTTCACCTGCCTTGGCAAGACAAGGCAGGCAATCAACAATCTCTTTCAAAGTGGGATAGTCTCGCTTAGCTACTGCCAAATGAGCTGGACTATGAGCATACTTGGACCATTCTTCCATTGAAAGGTTTCTTCAAATCTGGTCTGTTGCCTTCCAAGATAATCTCACTTACAAACCAGAATTCACCGATCTTTTTCTTTAAAAATAAATCTGAATCAAAACAAGAAATCTCTAGGGTTGAGATACGAAAGGCAAATATTGTACCAATTACGACATTGCAAGACAATGCCGGTGGAGATCGTCCAGTATACAACAAGCTCAAATCTAATGAAGAGAATAGGAAAACGAAACAGCATCATTGATCGATCTGGCAAAAATTGAAACGCATAATACCCCAAATGAGAAAGAAGATACCTTACCGGAAAAATTGAAGCAATGAATGAAAAGGGTTGGCGAGAGAGAAAGGGTTAGGTTGAGATCTGAGGACATGTATAGCACCTTCTTCCTCCCTACCCTCTCTCTCCCTTCACCATTTACTCTGCCCTCCTACTACTGCTCTTTCCTCTTTCCATTTTCTTATATTTTTAATCTTTTTTTCTGCACCAACCTAAACAATGGAACTGCATGCAGGAGGAGGACTCAATGATTATCCCTTTGCTCAAATCACAAGTTCAATTTTTTGTAAGAAATATTACCAACTTGACCCTAAGCCCGAGTATCATATTCGGTTATTTATTAAAATCCCCTTTTAGAGGGGAAGGGTGGATTGTCAGTTTAGATTTAATTTGTATACTTGGTGAAATTTGACATATCTTAACCAAACCCTTCGCATGGACTCGACGCGCACCTATATGATTCCAATGCTACGTCTTGAACCATTTGATCATCTCTCCTACATAATGATAATGATCCAAAATTAAGTGAATAATGAGTCCGTCATAATCTGTATTACATTATTGGATAAGTATGATTAGGGTCGGCAAGGGGTCTAGGATGGTCCAGCATGGGTCGATACCAGTTTGAGTCCCGAACCGTCGATCCCGACAGGCAATGTGAGATGGGGGTATACGAGTGGGGGGACGCTGGATGGGATGGGACGCGGTTTTGTCCTGCTCAATCCGACTCGATTTGTCCTGATTGAATCGATCGAATCTCACGGGACCGATTTTAAATTATTTTTCTATTTTAAATTTAGTCGTTAGAGAACGTTGGGGCAACGGCTCGTCGCGGGGGGGGGGGGGGGGGGGGGGGGGGGGGGGGGGGGGGGGGGGGGGGGGGGGGGGGGGGGGGGGGGGGGGGGGGGGGGGGGGGGGGGGGGGGG
>JAJOOR010086312.1:0-10011 GCA_036250505.1 Solanum acaule | reverse complement strand
TTTAACTGTTATTAAATTATTTTCAAACTTTTGAGAAATATTGTCTTTAACATTTATAACTGTTTTTCAAATATATCATCTCTCAACTCTTAATGAGCCTATTTTTATGGAAATGATTAATTACATTCCCATAATATATGACTATATAATCTAAAACATAAATCATGTTTTTAATATTGTACTTAATTTTTAAACTATTCCATAACTTAATGTAATGCTTATTAGTTATAACTATCACATATTTAACTTTTATAGTGGATATACTTTTTCAACTCAAAAATAATTTTTTTTTATAATTGAAGAGTCCGTCCTCCTTTTTTTACTTAGATAACATTTAGAGAAGTAGAAGCGTAGACACTTGATCAATATGAAATGAATAAAGAGATGTCATGTATTTTTGTACACAACTTTTAAATTGAACATTAACATGAGGAATTTATTATTCAGATAAATATTTTAAAGTCATTATGAAATTTTTTTGAAAATGAATAAATTATTTAGTTTACGCAAAATCTCTCCATTGAAAGAAAATAATAATAATTTTTTTTCATATATTAATTTGAGAGAGTGTACCAACATATTCTCTTAATTCTTTCATTCTTATTTATTTTTAATTATAATATATTTTTGAAACGTTTGTATAAGAAATATATAATTATAATATTTAGTTTTATCAAAAATGTTATTTGATGATCGTGCGCATGCATTTATATGATTTGTTCCTTTAGTTATATAAAAATTTATGATATTAAGTATATTGCAAGAAAAATATGATGATAATTATATTTTAATAAAATCAAAATGATGTAATATATTTGAACAATTAAATAATTTTTAGTAATCTCCGCGCGTATACTAGTATATATAATTTTTCTCTTTTAAAATTTACTTTATATATAAAAGTATTTACTTTGATATAATTTCAAAATATTACTTAAACTTTTTCATAATTTTTATCTTTTAACAAAATTTTTCAAGTTCTTTGAGATTTATAATTTTGAATGGTTCAATAAGATTATAGTCCATAGATATTAATAATTCTAATAAAACTCAATTCAAAATCAAATCAATATTAATGCTAACAAAAAAATTGATTCAACACTAAAAATGACAATAATATTGATTATTTGTTCTTTAGTTTTACATTGGTTTAGACATTTAAAATTCATAACCTAATTTTGTTTTTTCTTTAATGTTTAATCATGTAATTAATACTTATTAGACTTATTTTAGCATGATTTAGTACTTTTAAACTATGATCCTTTTCATTATGACTTATTAATTTGCAATATTTATTTTATGTGATTTCATTATTATTTTTTGTTGAATATTTTATTGTCATCACTCATCTCATATTTTGTGTTATTCTCTTAAGAAACACCTTAGACAATTGTATTTTGGTTAGACTAAAGAAATATTTGGAGCATAATTTAATTATATGTTTGTATTAATACTTTACCCAAAAAAAATCTGAAAAACCCCGAGGTTTATTAGTATGACTTGATTTATAAATTTGAAAATTCGACACAAATGGTTTGATTTGATATTTGAAAACGCCGAACCAAACTGAAAAAACCTGAGATTGAGGAAACGGAGTTTTATAAGTTTGATTTGGTTTATAAATTTAAAAATTTGACACAAATAATTTGATTTGATATTTGAAAAACGCAAACCAACCCGATCATTTACACCTAGTTCGCACTATGCAGTAATTAGTACAGTCCACCGTCCCATTGAATAAGAAAGGCCCTACAATTGTTTGCCCTCTATTTGAATAGTTTTGAGGTTCAAAATTTGATCTCCTGCAAATATGAATTATTTTGAAATTTGAGTGAATAATATATGAAGTGATTCGAAATATTGAGAGCAGCTCAAATTTATAATTTAAGACTTTTTGGAGGAAATTTGAGTTAGATGGGATTGAAAAAAAGTTGCTTGCTGAGGAAGATGAATATTTGCAACTATATAAATATTATATAAAGAGTGTGTATGTATTTATATACATCTCTAATACATAATTATACGTTATATATGATTATACAATATTGATACATTACATATACATGCAACTATTTTAGTTAAAAAAATCGTCTTCTTTTAGAATTGTCAAACAAAAAATTACAAATCAAATAAAAAAAATTAAGACAAATAACCGAATTACTATAAGGACAAACACCTAAATTAAGAATTAAGAGTCTGTTTGACTTGGTTATTTTTTTAAAAATCTAAAATCAAATCAAATTATTTAAAAGTAAAAACCTATACAAAAAAGTATAAATCTTTTTTATCGATTTAATTCAATTTTCCGTGAACACCCCTAATTCAGTAATTCTAACTATGTAGCAAATGGTTAATTAGCTGAGTCTTTGATAAAACAATTGGTATTTTGTATTGGTGTAAGATTGAGTCCTTCGTCAACCAAACACTACAACACAAAGGTGACATCAAATTTTTCTATTTTTCTAATGTTGATATGTCCGGCATTTGTCTTTTATCACATCTGACTTAAGTTACTAATCTACAAATGTTAAATCAGCAAAAAATCTTAGATTTTTTATTAACTTTTTTTTTTGTCTTATGTCATGTGATTTAACTAAGGCGACATACATGATTCCTTAAATTTGTCAATTTATTTCATTTAGACATTTAAATTTTGATATTTTCTAATTGAGCATATGGTTAGTGTTTCTATTAGACATTTCCGACTTGTATTTTTAAAAAGTATTTGTGCGTAAGCACCAATTATGTAAATATGATAATCACTTAAAGTATGTCACTTTCTTTAGTTATAAGTAGTAAAACCTAAGGCCTACTCTAATTGAGATTGACGAATATAATTAAAAAAAATGTTGCAGGATTTATGTGGTTAACTAATTTACTTCATATACTCTTGACTAGGCGTGCAAAAGTTTTTCCAAAATTTGAATAGTAATTTTCTAATAAGAATACTTTATTATTATGTGTTTAGATGCTCAATTGGAACTTAATATAGTTCAAGTGTCTAAATAAAATTCATAACAAATTTAAGAGATTGTCGATGTATTCCGTCATTAAACAGTGTTATGCCCTACAATGGGAAACAAGAAAAATACCCTCTTTAGCCAAATGCATTCTCTTTATTACTCTTTCATATCCTTGACTTCTTCTTCTTTTTCTAATGAAGAAAAAGTTATATAGCTCTCTATTTGATTGTGTTAATATAGAGTACCCTTTAGCATTTCAAGAAAATGAATTGCTTCGAAGCACCATTATTAATCATGTTCATCATGGTTTTCTCCATATCATTTGACTTAGTTTTTTCTCAAACCAATAGTAGTTTCAACAAATGTGTCCTGGATTTTAACATTTCTTCTTCATCATCAAGGGACTCATGTACAACTTTAGACAACAATTGGGATGGTTTCTTAACTCACCCTTGTTGTGTATTACCTTTCAACATATATTTACGAGCATTGGCGCGTTGGACAAACCAAACAAGACTTATCTTTCTCAATTCCACACAACAGATGAACTGCTTAACTTTGATGAATAACAATAGTACTGATATTTTTAGCTGTGGCATTGAGAAGTTGACTAGTGGTGCAGGAGGTTGTTCGGATTATTCAGAGATCGACGTTGTGAATGAGCTAGGAAGCAGATTGAATAGTCTGAGGGATGATTGTAGGCTAATGGATTCAGAAGGAGGACTTACTAAGGGATGCAATAAGTGTTTGAGGACATGGAGAGAAATAGCTTACACGTCGAAAAATGATTCGATGAAACATGAAGATGACATTTGTAGATTTAGTATGCTGATTTTGTTAACAAGTCAAAGAGTTGCTGATGAGAGTTGGATTGACAAGATCTTTCATTGCCTAGGAGACAACTCTCTCCCTTTAGGTAAGTTTACTTTACTTCCTGTTATAAACATATTTAAGTTTTGAAATTTAACTATGATCTTGATTGATCATTGTACTGTGCAGCATCGTCTGCAGATGAAAGTGGAAATGAAACGATACGTAGTATTAAGTTTAAAACTGGTAAGTCTTGAAATCCATATACATAAAAATTACTGATATTGCTGAGTTTCAGGACAAAAGAGTGTGTTTATTGTTAAGCATTGGTTAAATATGCAGATCTTTCAATTCTAATTGGTGGTGTAGTGGGGATGGTGTTAGTTGTAATCATTGCGTTGTGGATCTATGTGAAAAGGAAGGCTGAAGTTAAACCATCAAGTGAAAGATATAGTAAGCCCTCTACACATAACAATCATTGTTTTGAATGTTTTAGCTTATTCTAATTCTGCTTAATGTTGATGGTATCAGATAAATCTTACTCTGAAGAATCAAGCTATCGTAGACTATCACTTAAAGAAATTTACTCTGCGACTGACAGTCTCAGCATGTCCAACTTCATAGGTCAAGGCATAGCTGGTAAGTCACAATCGAACGTTGTAGTAGTTGACTTCATATTAGTAACATGCATAAATCAGATATGATCATGTTTTACAGGTAAAGTATACAAAGGTATTTTAGCAGATAGACAACATGTGGCTATTAAGCACATAATTAAGGATGAACAGATGGAAACATTTGTTAGAGAAGTTACAAGTCTCTCTCATATCAAACATCCGAACCTCGTATCCCTGCTAGGCCACTATGATGCACCAAATGAATGTTTTCTAGTTTATGAGCTATGCCACAATGGAAATCTTTCCGAATGGCTATTTGGTATGTTTTTGCTCTTTGAGCATTTCTCTGTTCTTTGTTGATCTAAATTGTATAGTGTCCTGATTTCAACACCCCTGCTGAGCAGGTAAAAGTAAATATCTCTCGTGGAGACGAAGACTAGAAATTGCACTTGATTGTGCTCGTGGTCTCCTCTTTCTCCACTCGTATCCTCAAGGATCAATTGTTCACCGGGATATCAAGGTTAAATCTCATTTTCAATCCATATTTTGTTCTCCATTT
Organism: Solanum acaule; assembly: GCA_036250505.1. NCBI lineage: Eukaryota > Viridiplantae > Streptophyta > Magnoliopsida > Solanales > Solanaceae > Solanum > Solanum acaule. The sequence goes on along the minus strand of JAJOOR010086312.1, from coordinate 5,062 downwards.
CCTAAAAATACTCAGTTAAGTTTCTCTTTTTTGGTGAAATTTGCAGCCAGCAAACATTCTTCTATCTGCTAGCTTTGAAGCCAAACTCTCAGACTTTGGTTTGTCCAAAATTATTAGCATTGGACACTCATATGCTAGCTCAGAAGTGAGAGGAACCTATGGTTATGTTGATCCTGAGTATCAAAAGAACCGTCACGTTAATTCTTATGGTGATGTCTATAGCTTTGGGATAGTACTGCTACAACTTTTATCTGGACAAAGGGTTATCAACTTGGATTTGAAGAATCCAATGCCTCTAAGTAAAATGGTAAACATATTAACTCCTCCATTTTCTCTTGCATTCCTTTCAAGTTTTTTCTTAACGCGTCTTTTTGAATCATAGGCGAAAAACTTGACTAAAGGTGGGAACATCAAAGAATTTGCTGATCCCAAACTGGAGGGGAAGTTCTCAATGGAGGCATTTGAACTTGTTCTTAAGCTAGCTTTGACTAGCATAGGGCTTAAGCAGCAAAGACCATCCATGGAACAGGTGGTTGTTAAACTCGAAGAGGCTCTCGATTTATCAACAAGAGTTGAGTCAGTCCATCCTTAGTGCACATTCTCATGTACAATTAACTTTCATTTCATCCTACCCAAGAACTCAAAGGCGAATCTAGAATTTATAGTCAATGGTTCCCATTGAACTCGCTGAAGATCCGCCTCTGCCCAAGATTGTACTTAAGTTTCCTCTTATACACATTTTGATCTCAATTTAGGTGCCTACCAGAAGATGAAACTGAACAATCAAAGATAAAACAAGTAAACTGATTGTATATTTATACCAACTGATTCAGATAAGATAATGCTTATTATTTAGTCGAAGATTACAATGATTGATGTTTACATTAACAACAATTCACATTAACATCAGAAAGTATAGAGATACAAGTAAAACTATACAAAGCTTCATTAAAAAAACCAGAAGCTGCAGCAGTATAGTGACTAGCTCTTAAAAACTTGAGCCGATATCACCAGTAAAGGAAAATGATACTAAAGCATCCTACACCATGGTGTATATATACATGTTGGATGCTTGTAAATAATTACCATACATTAATAAATTGATCCTCTATAAATACTGGAGTGATCAAGCCAGATGAGGTCTTCTCGTTGTACTCGTGCAAGATTCTGATGAGTGTACTAACTTTCTTGCTTGCTTTTGAGTTGCCTTCAGCCAGGAGGGAATATAACGGTCCCATGAGAGATGAGTTCTTTACTAAAACAGGAACTGCATCTGCTCCACCATTGATACACAAAGCCAGCAACAATGAGACACAGTACTCCTTTGATGCCCTTGAATTGCAAGAACTTAGAACATTGACAATAATAGGCAAAGCTCCAGCATAAAGAACAGCCATTGCTCCGTCTAGCCTTTCAGAAAGCGTTGTTAAAACTGCTAAAGAATCTGTAATGAGATCTTCCCTTTCGAAAGATTTCAACAGATTAACCACCAAGGGTACTAATCCAGCAGCAATCACTCTCCAGTGGTTTTCGGGGCGCATTAGGAGGCCAAAAATGGTGACCAAGGCATTCTTTTTTCCTCTGTCAGTGCCATTTCTTAGCAACTCCAAAAGTGATGGAATGAACTCTGGATTTTCTCCCATCATTTTACGGTACTCTTCTACTGATGTAAGGTAGAATAATGTACCAGCTGCGTGCTGTCGAGCTTCCATCTTTAGCCCTCCTTTCAACACATCAAGTATCAAGAACAAACCTCCATTTCCAACAATTGTACTTTTGCATTTAGAGTTCTTTGAGAGGTTCAGCAGAGTAGCCATTGAATTCTCTTGACAAGAAGAATCCCTTGAAGTAACAAGATTCAGAAGAGGTGGGATTACACCAGCTTCCACCAAACAAGACCTGTTAAAAATGCTTGTTTTAGTGAGCAAACGAATCTCGAAAGCAGCCTTATTTTGCTGTTCCATTGTTCCACCAACCAGCCTGCCTACTAGAAAACTTGCAAGCAACTTCATAGCCTGCTCATTAGCCACACTGCTTGAACCAACAAATCTTCCAGCATCACGATTTCGCCTACCAGTCTCCACAAATGGAATACCATTCGCGGAGCAATACTGCTTGATTAAAACCTTCAAAGCAAAATTAGGAACCAAATCAATACTTGTTAACCTCTCACCAGTCTTTGGACAAGTGGAGTTTCCAGCTCTGAACCATTTCAGAATCGAAGCCCGATCATACGTGTGACCTGAGGCTATTGTCACTGGATCACTCATGATTTCAAGTGTAATTGGACACCTGAAATCATCAAGATTCAAGAACCTGATGACTTGATCTGCATTAGTACTGCCTCCATTGATTTGTCTGCCTGCTCCATTATCCAATACTTCAAACAGAGTTCCCCTGCAGTATATCATGAACCCCATTAAGCTACTAAGGATCCCCATATCTCTCTTCTCCTCAGTATTCCCCTCCAACAACATCTCATTATCCAAGAACTTAACTTCTCTATTACACGCGCTCCAACGTGTAATCCCTAAATAATCAAGAACCCTTTTCAGATCATGTGATTCAGGAACAATTCCATCTTCAAGTTGATCCAAAATCTTCAAAACATTCACTTGCATTCTCCCATCATCCATTTCCACTTCAAACTTCAACTTAACAGCTTGATTCCTCACAAACTCAACCACTTCTTGACCGTCCACAGAAACATCCATTTCCTTCAAGGGAAGAACATCAAGTGCCACAGCAACAGCTCTTGCCAGCATCTGAAACTGGCAAGAGACATCCTCTGATTTTGCTAAAATCCATATTCTTGAATCTTCTCTGCTACAATCATCTAACAAGAAATGAAACTTGTGGAAGATAAAATGAATCTCAGATAAGCTCACAATACTTGAATTAGCAAATCTTGAAACCCCATTTGGGATTTCTTCAAGAACAATGAGAATATCCTCAATTAAACGAATCGAATTCCTAACATTCTTCTTATTGGTATAAAAAGTTCTTGACTTGTATTCACATATTGTTTGGCCTAATTGAATCAAAGATGTAACAAGGCTAGAAAAACATACTGTTTCACTAGGACGAATAGCCGGAAAATTCAAAATCCGGCGGATGAATTCGTTAGATTTGTTGATCATTTGATGTAAAAAAATATCAAGGAAACACAAAGATCAAATCTAAAGTATATATAGGGAAAAAAATGTGTGTATGATAAAATCTAAAGAATCCACTGGCTGACTACTAACTCCTCCCCTGATATTAGTTTTCTATATTTCCCATAGTACGTTTTAAGAAATCATTAATAAGAATGTTAGTTTTATTAATTTATCCTTCAGAAACTTTTTAAAAACTTTACAAATTTGTTTACACTTTAAAAAAAAGAATTAGTTATAAAGGTAAATTGACAAGTAAGGTAGGATAACTATTTAAAGTATAATTAACAACTAATATGAGACGGACAACAATAAATATATTTATGCTTTTAGTTTATGTTTGAAGTTGATTAGACTTAAAAAGGAAGAAAAAATGAAAGTGACTTGACGAGAGATATTTATTGGTGTAGATGGAGGTTGATTATTATCCAATTAATATATTGTGATTCTATGTTATAAAAATAAAGGTTCAAATTTACCCTCATATTTTATAGAAAGATTTAATTTTGTACTATGTAGGAAGTTTGGCTTATTCAATTCCGCAACGTTATAATTCTAATTCGAATTTGCTTTTAGTCGCTAACAAATCAAATATTATATAGATTATAGGGAAAAGATCCATATTTCCCTTTTGTGGTATGTAAAATAAATTACACAATAAAATGTTAAAATAACTTCAAAACTTCAAAATCATGATTTTTTTCACACATAATGAAATTGACGATGAATCAAAATTCTTATTTTTCTCTTTCTTTTAGTCATGACACATTTTGACTAAATTTCATTGGATTGTTGTGAGCAGTATTTCTATGATAGTGTAGCCACAATATAGCTATGTGGCATGTTTATGCACTCATGATCGAAATAATTAGAGACCAACTAATATTCCTTCCGTTCGTATTTAGATGTCATTATTTTAGATTTCATGTCTTTTAAGAAATTACATAAATTTATCATTATATCCTTATTTAATGTTATCTTAAAATCAAGTTTGAGAAATTTCGTGTTAAAACTAAAATAATAAAAAGATAAATGAAACAAACTTCTAATAGAGAGCAAAGTAAAACCTTCTCACAGTACAAAAACTAATTTGGACCATTTTCTTAAATGGTATAGTAATGCTGATGTTCAAACTAAATTACGCACACTTCAATTATTTCATATTTAGCATAAGTATAGCAAAACAACTTTCCTTACTTAAATTTGAACAGATTAAAAGTTATCACCCTACTAAAATTTAAATCCAAATTCTAGAATTTTATTCAAGTTCATTAGACAACACTCTTAAGAACTTGAAAGGTCAATAACTTAAAATTTGATCTTGAAACATTTTTTTTCCCTTTAGATTCTGAAGACTATTATTATATGAGTTGGCATTATGCATGTTATGAAATTTAATCGATGTATGGGAATAAAAACAAGTCAGCAATTTATTAATATCATTGAAATATATAATGGTATATTTAGTATAATTTTACGAGTGGGGTTTGGGGAGGATAAAACATATGTAAACCTTATTTCTACCTCGTGGAAGTAGAGAAGATGTTCTCGTAGGATCCTTGGCTCGAATACAACAAATTAAAGTATGTATGAAAATGTAAAGTGACAGTAAATATAACAACTAATAAGAAAACAGTAATACCAACAAAATAGTGCAATATTCGAAACATCATAAACAACATTCTTCGGTGTAGCGAACCATTAAATTTTTACAAAAACGATTTTAAAGGAAAATATTCCATATTAATTACAATTGGTCATAATTGAAATTCATATGGCCATGTCATAATTTGAAACCTAACCCCTTTTATTACAATTCTTGTTATTTTAAGGGAAAATTACGCGGTTAAACGAATTTATACTACTTAATTAGTCATTGTAGCTATAGATTGCTATAATTACCACTT
>JAJOOR010086307.1:0-25085 GCA_036250505.1 Solanum acaule | reverse complement strand
ATCACTTTTTGTTTTTTCACTTTGCTTGTGAAGAGAAGATTGAATTGATTGACGTTGATTCGCAAAATCAAGCATCCTATTCAAACATTTGTTATGAAAACTATTCACCTCACCAACATGCAATCGAATTCTTTCAGGACCATGGTTCCAAGTCTTAAAACCATCTTGTGTAAATGATTTTCCCGCATTACCACGACTTTCAAATTCATTCTTGAAGAGATAACAACACAAACAAAATATAGCATCATCATCTATGATATATTCCAACCAAGCAGAATTTGGAGCATTAAACCACTCAGGATTAAATTGCCGATTACTAGTCCCAAATGTTGTTTTAGGATATACACGAAGTTTTGGTTGATAAGGCCCCATCAAAATATAAAGTCTCCTCACAACATCTCGAATATTAGAATCATATTCAAAGATGGGTTTTCTTTCTTCAGGATCCCGTTTGAGAGATCCAACCCCAAGAATACAATCAACATTTGAAGAAGAAGGTGTAATTGTCTCTCTTTGAGCTTCTGGAGCTAAATGTGAACTAACAGATGGACCGCTACTAGAACGTGGATGCTTAATAAAAAATTTATCCATTTAGATATTCAAGGATAAATGTTCCTACAAATTCAAATAACTATTCAACTTAGTCACAAATTTAACTAGCAAATTTAAAATAAAATAAGAGAATTGCATATCTTTCACAATAAAAAATAAGGGAATCACACCCTTGCAAGTTCAAATAAAATAGAGGAATCACAATTCTTGCAAATCTAACTAAAATAGAGGAATCACACCCCTTTCACATTTAACAATAAGAAAATCACACATTTATAATAAAAAGAGGACTTGTGCCTTTTTTGCATTCGAAATCACATATTCATAAAGAGAAGAGGAATCACACCCCTTTCACATTTAAAAAATAAGGGAATCACACTCCTTTCACATTAAAAAAAAAAGAAAAGGGAATCACACCCCTTTCACATTAAAAAAATAAGGGAATCACACCCCTTTCACATTTAAAAAAAAAAAGGAATCACACCCTTCAAAATTGATAATATAATATGAAACACATTCCTTACAAGTTACATCCGCAAAATATGTAAGTTTGAGATAATCAATTCTTTAGCTGTTGATGATTTCCTATTATAAGTAATGACAAGATTTTTTTATATGGAAACCCTAAAATTAAAGTGATATATATATATATATATATATATTTATCTTGTTAGTTTGTTTATTAAAAAGAGAAATCATAAACTAAAATTACCTTATACTTTGACAATGATAGATTTCTCTAGATTCTTGACTTAAAGTTGGAGACTTGAAGCTTCTTCTTTGTGTGGAAAATAGAAAACAAATTTGAAGAGAGAAGAAAGATATTATTGAACTTGGAAAGTGGGTGGGAAGGACACTTTTGAAGTCTTTGACTTTTAGAATTTTTAGAATTTAGTCTCTTTTTTTTAATGAAAACGTGTTTTTGAGTTAATAAAAATAAATTGAAGCAAATTGGATCTGCCTGGGATTGAACCTGCGACCTTTGTGTTGAAATCTTACAGTCATACCAGTGAACCATCCAGCCATTTTGAGAATGGGTTCTACAAGTTTTAATTTAATATATTCTTTAATAATTATAGAAGTAATATATCGAGTTTAGTCGGATGACCACGGATTCGGGTGACCCAAAAATTGTACATAAATTCCCCCTGGTTATGGCCCATCTAATAAACTCCTACTATAGTCTATAACGATTGTGTTATTTCAAATCTTCTAAAATAAATTATTGTAAAACCACAATTTCTAGACTCTAGATATATATAAAAATTTATTACATTAGGTGTAGTAAAATTATATACATTATGGTCCCCAACCTATAGGTTATAGGCATAACATGATGATAATTAAGTAAAAGCATATTCCAAATAAAATTGTATAGCTGTGAAATAATAATTGCGATGGTAATAATATATTTTTTTAGGAATAGGATGCTAAACGTTAAAATTTAGGTAAAGAATAATATATATCCTATATGTTTACAAATGAAAAAGGGATCCCTTTTTCTTTGCTTTAATTTCCATTGTCCCTATTTTGTGGTCAAAATTAAAAAAAAAATAATGAGTATAATAATTCCATTTGTAATCAATAGGTGACAAACTTCTATATACAGATAGAAAGAATATATGCTATGTACTCATATATTCTTTAAAAGGAAGAAATAACAACATTAAAGAGATATCTAAGTTGCTCTTCTCATTTTATTTTTTTTGTTGGTGTAATTATAAGTTGTTGTCGATTTATTTTTTCATGAATTATTGAAAATGAAAAGAAGTTTATTTAAATTTGATCGAAATATATATGTGAAAATAAAATTTTATTGTCTCGAATGTCAAACACATGAATTTGTTTTTGTTTTATTACTTCTTCTTGATGTATATACACATTGATATATTGAACTTGTGATTGAAAAAAATGAAAGCAATTATCTCAAGAGCTTTCTTCTTCTTTTTTATACATTTTGAAGTTAAGTATATTTTTTCAAGATCAAGGGGTCAAAGTAAAATTGTAAAAATGTCACTTTTAAGTGTAATTCAATCTCAAAAATTAGTTTAATAGGTAAGGGTTGTCAATGTCATATTAAAAAGATCACCCGATGTGAGATTCTTCACAAACTTCTTACGCGCGCAGGGCTGGACATTTGATGCGCGAATAATTTAATATGGGCCTAACATCAAAAATGAGAATCGAAATGAGTCCGGCTTTGATACCATGTAAAGATATGAACACATGAGTCTAACTCAACCCCAAAATCTAGTTCAAGAAGTGAGAATTCTCGAGACTATATTAAAGAGATCACATGTTCGATCTCTTCAAGGGTCGATGTGTGGGACTCTTCACAAACCCCTCATGCTCAAGGTTTGACATCTGGTGCGTGAGAAACAGAATATGGGGCGTTCAATATCAAAAATAAGAACTGAGATGAGTCATGCTCTGATACCATATAAAGATATATCACTTATGTTTAACTCAACCTTAAAAACTATCTCAAGAAATAAAGACTACACATGTCATATTAAAGAAACCGCTCATCCCTCGAAGGGTCATATAAATGTCACAAGAGACCACATGGTGAACCCATATAAAAGAAAGTCAGCATAATAAAAGTGACATGATTAATGAGTATAGGGGGATCACATTCTTATGGTAAAATCGACCTTTCTGTTCTTCAATAGTCCATTTCTCCTCATTGGGTGATTTTTTAAGATATAATTAGTCATATATTTTGACCTATTTTAAGTAGCGTTATAAACTATATACAGTATATAATTATATATCCTTCAAATGATTTGATAGTATAGCAAACAGAAATAACATGCCTAATGCACTGTACGCAACGAGATTTAATTCATAACAAGTCAACTTATTAAAATAATTGTTAAATCATTTGTAATGCCTCTCAACAACCAGCAGATCTAAACTAATAGAGAAAAAATTCAAGAATAAACTAATTAAACGCATGTGGAAGATTTGCAATTTGTAATGTGATGTTTAAAAAAAATAAAATTAAACTCATCAACTTGAACTTGTAATTGAAAGACAACCATGCAAATTAATTAATAGTTGATTGAAAAAGCAGGAAATTAATGAAAAAATATTAAATTTAAGTAGGAAAAATTATTAGAAAAAATGTAACTAGGCTACAAAAAACAGTGCGATGTAAAACTACTATAATATTGTGGATTTGTGGTACCAAGCTCCCATGTATTTCCCGCTATCTCAAAAAGATTGTTATATTTCTATATCGTTGAATTGTTTAATCTTCTCGGGCTCATTTTTTGTCTTAATGACATGACTAACCTTCATATAAAATTAAAATTCATATTTTCTAATAAAATATTTACATGATTTAGTACTACTCATTTAATTGTCGATAGATCGAACAATTAATTTTAAGATTTTCTTTTTATAAATTTGATGTCTGATCAAATATCGTTACATAAAATGGGATTGATGAAGCATTATTATAATCGGAGAGATGCAAAATGTAATTAGAAGGGTTAAGCTTGATAGTAGTACTAAAGAAGATTAGGATTAATCACTCTTACCTAGTACTTAATAACTACTAATATTAATTTTGTGATAAAGGGTTAGCTAGCTATAGCTAGCTACAATTATACAAATCATTAATTTTTCTAAACATTATAATTAGTGGTCCATAGAGTGAAAGAGATTCCCAGAATCACTACAGTACAAGCTAGTAATAAAACAAGGCTAGCTAATACCTACACTATTAGGTGTTTGGTTCTCATGTTTAGTTGGTTAATTAAAATATGTTTTCTAAGAAAACAAACTTGTCATGAATGAGGAAAACAATCTCCCTAATATAATTAAAGTAGAAAAATAAATTTTATAAGGGACAATTTAAGTTCAATCATTTTCTCCTTCTCACCCACCCTTTGAACATCCCACTCCTGAACCCTCACTCTCACCCCATTCCGCTCACATAGTATTTGCTAGATTGTACGTAAATTTTTGGAATATTAATATTTTTTTGCTTACTTACCAAATACTAAAAAATAAGTAAGAAATATACCTATTTTCCAACAAAATATTTTCATGAAAAACATTTCCCGTTATACCAAACACTAATTGAATTGCCTCCTCCTTCATTATACTCATGTTACTCCTCTTGCCGTGCCAATAAAGTCTCACATTGTAATTTTTCGTATGTTGTTTTAGCTCTAACACCAATTGATTGATTAAAATAGTCGTCAGAGGCATATCCAAGATTTTGAAAAGATAGATGCACTATTACAAAATGGTGAATCTAAGATATAAGTTGAATCGGTTTGACCTTTAGGTTTTTAACATTGAATCTGTTAAATTTTTGAAATTATAGGTTCAAAATTAATTTTTATTTATTCAAATAGTATATATATAGTTTCGCGATTGATTATATGATATATCATCCAATACTACTAGTTTTAATATACATATTTCGTTTAATTATATAAAAAGTTTACATTGCTCTTTTTTTAAAAAGAATTACCAACATGATAGACTTGAAAATTTTGAAAGATTAAAAGCAAATAAAAATATATATCAATTAAAAAGTCAAAAGTACTATCAATAACCACTAGGGAAGGTGTTACTTGATTTTAGAAAGAAAAAAAAGATAGATATAAGATTTAATTTCACACCTCACGTAGAGAGGTACACCCAATTATCAATATCGCATTAAATGATACTTTGAGTGTGGAATAATTCATACAACTATATTAACATATTTTTTTAAAAAAGAAAATATAAGACTTATTTATAATCTCGGAGGGGGCAGGGGTTCACGTGAACCCACGAACCCCCCCTCCCCCCTAGATACGCCCCTAAAAATAGTCTAAAAATACTCTTAACATGGTTCTATTATAATTTTGAATTTCTAGTAAGAAATTCTTTGAATATGTACAAATTATAATTTAGAATCGAGTAACTTAAAAGAAATAGAATCTCACCTTATATGTAGCTTCTATTTCTTTTCAAATATCAATATGAGACTTCGTTTGCACATCCAATGATTTTTCTATATAACATGGCTTATAAATGGCACATAAACTCATCCTCTCCTTCTCAATTAGTAACCTTTTCCCTCTCCACTTCTCTTCATGATGAAAATGGTTGTACTAATCTTGTTTTTAGCTTTGTTAGTGATCATGATATGGGTGTGGAGAATGGTGAATTGGGTGTGGATTAGACCAAGAAAAATAGAAAAGTGCTTTAGGAAACAAGGATTGAATGGACATCCTTATAGAACACTATATGGAGACACAAAGGAGATGGCTAAGTTGACTAAAGAAGCAAAACTTAAACCAATGAAACTCACTGATGACATTCTCACTAGAGTCCTCCCTTTCTATCATTATACTCTCAATAAGTATGGTAAGATCCATCCTTCTTTTATTTTTTCCTTTTGAGTTTTTTTTTCTCTTTGCCTAGCTAGAGTTACATAATTGTGGTGTTCGGGTCAACTTCTGCACACTTTAACTAATTATTACACGGGTATATACCTTTCTATCTATCACCAGCAAAGGGTACGTACTGTCGTATCAAGTAACTTTGTTCATCAAAATTTGGATAGATAAAATAAATGACCTAGAATTTGTACATGAGACTTGTGATTCTCGACTTCATGATTCTTAACACTAGTTAGAGGTAAATCCATAATTGATTGCATGATAAAAATGGTAACTAACCTAGTATAATAACATGTAACATGTTATACTACAGTGAAAAAGAAATCTTTGTATTTACACTCTCAATGTATATATTAAAATACTTATGTATAAATCCTTTATTTTAGAAAACAATAAGAAAGTGAAAATCATATATATCAAGATTCAAATGGGATGTATGCAATGATTAAGGTGATTCTTACAATTAGTACCAACTTGAGCATGGAAAATGATCAATTTGTGTGCATTATTAAGCTCAAGATAGCTGGTTGGCTAATATGCAAAAAAATTATTCCAAATATGAACCTAGTTATATTTTAAAAATGAGGAGAAAAAAAAAACAAAGGACCAACTTGTTGTAAAATATATTTAGAGATCTATATTAATTGCAGAATATTTATTTTCTTTCTACTCTAAAATATTCTATGATAATTGCAGAATATTTACTTTCCTTTCAAGTTTAAGATCTATATTACATTAATTCTACAATATTTATTTTCTTTTTAATTAGCATCAATAAGAAAAATAACTATTTTTTCTTATGTTTTACCCTTTTATTACCTAATTTATTCTTTTAGCATGTTATAATAATAAGTAGTTTATTATACTACCAAAGAATATGGTGTAGTGGATGAAGTTTCTCCTTTTTTAACCATAGAGTTCTCGAGTAGTGTTGTGTATGATTTATGAAATAATCCTTAATAGAAAGTGCTTCTATGCAACGCGAATGGTGATAATAATTTTTTTTTCTCGAGAAAAAAACATGTATAAATTAGAGGGAGAATTAAATAATAATTGTGTAATGAAAATAGGGAGCTTTCGGGAGTATAGCTTATTATCAATTTTATTTTTTTGGAATATATAATTTGTTATTTGTGCGTGTTTCCCGGTAGGAAATGAGATCTTTTAATTTTTATATATATGTGGTCCTATAAATACATCCAATCATCGACCATCTTTGTTTGTGTTTTTTAAATAGTTAGGGTTCAAACTCATGATGGTTTTTTGACGTATGCCACAAGATTATTTGAATTTACAGATGGCTTTGCTTATTCCTTTCTTTATTAAGATCCGTAAAATATTTGACTTGTGTGTTTTTTACTTCGAATTTAAATTTTATGTACTGACATTGAAATATCTTTTATTAATAAAATATAGTTTTATTTGACTTGTTATTTGCAAAAATAGAATTGCTTAAATTTTATCCTCATAAAAAAAAATACAAAAATAGATTGAACCTTTGGAACTACCATGCATGCACAAGATGCCCACACTGAAAAATATTTATTTTCTAAAAAATTAAAATGAAGAAAATAAGGGACTAAAATATATTTGTAAACTACAAGAAGAGAAAGTAGTTATTACTCCCATATGTAATAAAGGCATACTTTGTCTTAAATCTTAACAGTGTATGATTTAGTAATCAATGAGGTGTGATAAGAAATATAAGGTCTCAGATTTAATCTTTTATAGTGACCAAAAATATTAGTAGGTGATTTCTTTCGGTCGGTATTTGTGTTGATAGAAGATAGATATCTTATGAAATTAATTAAAATGCGTATAAGCTGATTTGAACCAATAAAGTGATGATTAAGGAGAAGATGTCATCACCAAAGTTAGGGTGTAAGAGAAATAGTACAAGGCTCTTTTCTACTCATTTTAGTTGCGTATTTTGCATCCAAATGTTCCTCTCATGTGATTATAACTAGCTCTGCATTATTTGATCATAGTCAATTTATAATCTAATTTTGAATTGACAATCTTTATGAAAAAAGAAAAAAATGCTAGAATTATGTTTATTCATTAATTAAGCAGCACCAATATTGATTAAAGTGGATCAATTGAAATCTTAATGAAAATTCTGACTTCCTTACTGCAGGTAACAATTGCTTCACATGGATAGGTCCAGAGCCTAGAATTTTCGTAATGGAACCAGAATTAATAAAGGAAATAGTAATGAACAACAACATTTTCAAAAAACCAAAACCAACTCCATTGGTACAACTTCTTGTGAGTGGCATCTCAAGTTATGAGGATCAGAAATGGGCCAAGCACAGGAAAATTCTTAACACAGCGTTCTACACCGAGAAGTTGAAGGTAAAGGATATTAGTTGTTGGTCAAAATTTGAGTAAAATTACAATAAATAAATAACAAAATGAAAAGTGAATATTTCGCTCGCTTTTAAAGAGATTCTAGTAAAATTTTCACTAATTCAACTAGCAGTAATAATCTCATGACTTGTCTCCTCGATCCAAGCAGATATAACAGTTTGACAATATCGTATGACTCAAAAATACTTTTAGATTAATTGTTGAGTCCAAAACTTCACCACTAAAAACACATTCATTCAACAAAATAACACTCTCTTTAATAATAATTCTCTTCTTTCATTGAATAAATAACATGGTAATAGATTAATGAATTAATAAGAACATGTGATAATGATAGTGGATAAATAATGCAGTAAATTATGGGTGAAGAATGATAAGAAATACGACAACTTTAGATCATCCTTGAATAGTGCTTTAGAAAAAAAAAATATGGCCACTATCTTATGTTTATAGCCACTAACATAATATATAAAGTAATATAATACTATTAACTATTTTAATATTAAAACATTTACTATGTATTTATTGATTTAAATTTTGATTCTGTCTTTATAGTACATTTTGATTGGAATAAATCTTAGTAACATTTTATTATATGAAGTAATATAATACTATGCACACTTCTCTACTATGTATTTAATGATTTAAATCTTGAATCTGTCTGTATGGTAGGTTTCGATTGGAATAAATCTTATAACTTTTTTTTTCCTCTTGAAATTGTAGTGTATGGTGCCAGCAATGCACAAAAGTTGTGAGGATATGATGAACAAGTGGGAAATTCTAATTGGCAATAAAAATAAATCATGTGAATTGGATGTACATCCATATTTTGAAGATTTAACAAGTGATGTGATTTCAAGAACAGCATTTGGAAGTAGCTATCAAGAAGGGATGAAAATATTTCATCTTCAAAAAGAATTAGCTGAACTCACACGTCAAGCTTTCCAATCTGTTTATATTCCTGGATGGAGGTACAAAATTAGTATATATTAATGGTGTAAATAATCTTTATACTAATAATAATATATGGATGTTAATTACCTGTTTTATCACCCTATCACGTCACTCAGAGGATATCTACAAGTAAGTCTACAATTTGTAATCTCAAGAATAAGATAGATTATCTATTATATGAAATATAGGTAAGGATGATCTGATAGTTTAAAATTTCTTTGTATGCATAAACAGTATATATAGCTTAAACTCTTGTATGTATATCTAAAGGTGTGTGGCTTAGTGGTCTTAGGTTTAAATCCCAATAGAAACAAAAACACTTAGTGATTTAATTTCATCATGTCTATTTAGGCTCTATTAGATAGAGTTATCTAATATTTGTGTGTCTAGACTTTAATAGCTTGAAAGATAACTCAAGTAAAAGACAAAAAAAAAATTGTCGTTTTTTTCCATCTGGTGTCCGGTATCCATATTGGAGTTCGATTCAATCCGAATTCGTGTTGAAAAGTCTCACATTGGGGTAAAGTGCTTTCTAACAAAGGAGACTTCAGACCTCTGATTAAGGGTGAAGGAGTACTTACCACTCCACCACAACCCTTGTTGGTCATGTAAAAGACAGTTAATCGATCTATTACAACAAGTTTCTCAATATATCCAACATAAAATAGTGAATAAACATATCGAGGGATCGTGTCTTTCAAGTCGCACATTATTTGTTATGAAATGATAAATAGTCATTGGTTGAGCTGATGTATATAACTTAAATCTCATTAACTATGGTCAATTACATGTAATTATATTTTAGATGACGTGATTGTCCGTATACATAAATTAATGTGATAATTTCAACAGGTTTTTACCAACAAGAAGAAATAGAAGAATGAAAGGCATTGACAATGAACTCAAAGATACATTAAGGAAGATTGTCAGCAAAAGAGACAGATCCATGAATTTGGGAGAAACTCAAGAGGATTTGTTAGGCATTTTATTAAAGTCCAATATGAAGGAAATTCAACAAAATGGGAGCAAATTTGGTATGACAACTGATGAAGTAATAGAAGAATGCAAAGTTTTTTATTTTGCTGGCCAAGAGTCCTCTTCAAATTTATTAGTTTGGACTATGGTTTTATTAAGTGTGCACCAAAATTGGCAAGCTAGAGCTAGAGAAGAAGTTCAACAAGTCTTCCACAACAATAAACCAGATTTTGAAGGGTTAAATCGTCTCAAAATTGTGAGTATAACAGTAAGCCTTAGAGCTTGTATTTCTATCTTTTATTCCTTTTGCATACTCTATTCTTTTCAATTTGTTTGTTTTGTTTTGACTTGACATATATTTTAAAAAAGTAAGGAATACTTGTGATTTTTATGTTTAAAAATATGTCAAATGTACCAAAATACTTTTTAATCTTGTGGTATTGAGCATGTCATGTGAAAAGTTGAAATTAAAGAGTTGTCAAAAAAAGATAAAGACATTCTTTTTTTAAACGAACTAAAAAGTAAAATAGGACAATCAAATTGAAACAAAGGGAATATCTCTTTCTGAAGTTAGGAGTGGTTGAAGAATAAGTAAGATCAAGATTTATGTATGTGATTTAGTTTGACCGTGCACAAAATTTGAGAAATATGAAAAAATTCTAAACTATCCTTAAATAAATTAATGAATTTTTAAATAGAACAATACACCTTTTAAAAAACTTTTTGTCAAATAAGCATGACTCAACATGAGTAAAATATTGATAATGTATAGCTTAACTATTAACCAAATATGAAAATGTGTCATATTTTTTAGAAACAGACTAAAGTGTCAATATAATATACAAATTTGAACATGTACTATTGAAATCTAACATTTGCTTTAATTGTTATTAATATAAACAGGTTACTATGATTTTGAATGAGGTACTAAGGTTGTATCCACCAGCACCATATTTCCTAAGAAAAGCAAATCAAGAAACAAAACTAGGAAAAATGAATATCCCACCAGAAGTAATCTTGATGATACCAACAATATTTATTCATCATAATGAAGAATTATGGGGTGATGATGTTAAAGAATTCAAACCAGATAGATTTTCTCAAGGAATTGCAAAAGCAACAAAGGATAGACTTTGTTTCTTGCCTTTTAGTTGGGGTCCTCGTATTTGCATTGGCAATAATTTTGCTATGATGGAAACAAAGATTGCCTTAGCTATGATCCTTCAACGTTTTGAATTTGAGCTTTCTCCATCTTATACTCATGCACCTACTTATGTGGTTACTCTTCAACCTCAATGTGGTGCTCACTTAATCTTGAAAAAGTTATAGGTAACATTGTTCGGATTCTTCAAGAAATGTATTACTTTTCGAGGATCAGTTTTACCTACTTATTTTGAAGAGTTTGAACAACATGTGTTACTATTATTCTGAATTTGTTATTATGAGTCATGGAAGTAGTCATGTTTGCATTATTGCAGGTTGTTTATATTATAAACTTTGTGTGCCTAACAGATCTTTCATGTTGTTAACTTCTTTTTTTGTGGTACTTTCTTAATTGTCATGCTAGTGTATACTTTGTGTTCAATGATAATTTATAACTTAGTTTTTTAATTTAATTCTTCTTTTTGAAGAATTTTTAGTGCTAGTAAAACTGCTTTTTTTATTTTGGAGGGAGTTTAAATAGACATTATTCTCTAAAATGTGAATAGGAATGGCTTGAATACAGCACATGAACAATAATAATTTATTAGCAATCAAGCAATAAAATATATAACATGATTAACATGTAATTAAGAAAAATTGGACGGCGTGTTATTAAGAATTTGGGTTGTTAAGTCAACCATTAGAAAACTTTGTTTGTTTGGTTTATTAAGAACATTTTTCTAGAAATCAGAAAAACCAAACTTTTACGATTGGCGAAGTTCATAAACGTAAAAATACTTTAAAACACATTGAGAAGATTTATATTACAAAAACAGTCTAATTAGAAGAGTTTAGTTAATATTTATGGAGCCAAAACAAAAAATTAGAGTGAAACAATTAACAGATTATCGAAATATTGATAAACTTTAATTACTTCTGAATTCTGATTAACCTAATCTAATTGGGCACTAAGAAATTCCCAATTGACTGTTCAAAATCTAAAGGTAAAATGTAGGGCAGAATCTGTGAACCAAAACACGATGAAGATTAAGCGCGATGAAGGAACGTGCAGAACCTTGAGACTGCCCTAATATGCATATAGGCCGGGTGAAATTGAGTTCCCACACATAAGAAGGAACCCATTTGGATCGGCCGAAGTAATACAAATGAATTGAAAATGATAGAAATAGAAGGAAATGTGAGACCTTTCTACAGAAGCAATCGATGGAATACAATTGCAGAGATGAAGAAAGGACTGATGATCAGTATATGCCCGCAACGGAACTAGAGCGCCATTGTTTCATTAGCTCGCTCTGATCTCTCATAGGCAATGTGCTAAACCCTAGCTTCCATGGTCACATATATAGAGTTTTATTTGTTGGGCTTTACCAGGTTGGGCCTTATACTTCAGCCCATAACATAACTAAGAGGTTATCTTTTTGGAATTTGAACTACTCCTAGTACATAACCGTGCTCTTTAACTTAATCTCGATTGTTGTATATATCTCATAAGTTGTAACCTTACGTATTTATAGGACACAACACAATACACATGTGTCTACTTATTCAACATTACACATTTAACATAAAATTGTGTCATCATGTAGGCCAAGTTAAACAGCACATTCTTACGATGTAATAAATGTTTGTGTGAAGATATTTGATATCTTAGACATTACCTAGAGGCTAGATGATATAGCTTTTATGTATATATAATAGGCGATTTAATACTTTTGTACTCGCAAGTTAGCTAAGTTTGCTTTAATCTTTATAATTACTCTCATTAATATTTTGTCCCTCAACTTTTTGCTTGATTTCATACCTTAAATCAAAATATTTTAAACCATAGACATTACAAATGTACAGAAAATCAAATTCATGGTTTCAAGTTTCAACTGATTCCTTAGAATATGTACAAACTCTCTTCAGCACTTCAAAAACTACTTAGACACAGGAAATAAAGCATCCTTACCAAAATGAATTACTAGCAATCATTATTCAGAATTGGTTCTTCCTAGAAAGAAGGCAATAATCAAAGGAGGACTGGTAAAGAATCACATTTCCCATTTCAATTGTATATCTTCAATACAATACATTGTTTCTGTTGTCATAACGAGCCAAAGCCCTTTGGCGGCCACACCTGCATGTGCAAACAAGAAGGGTCAGCTAACTAGTTTTACCTACCAAATTTTCAAATGGTTACTACACCCCAAATGTTTGTGCATCAATGACCATATATCGATATCAATATTGTTGATGTGAGTAGATGAATTTGCAAAAAGAAGTGTTCCAAGTAATGGTACACAATTATCATATAATCAAATTGAAGACTTCAAAGTAGACAATGGTTATGTTAAGAATAGGGAAGCTCTTATATTGTTCAGGATGTAAAGACAGACAAACTACAATTGCATATGAGACTTGGAGTTAGCACAGTTCTAGATAAACTTGCCTAAGCAATTGGCTGGAGTTCTCTAGTCGTAAACCGAATTTTTAAGGGGAAACACTAGATGCTAATCCATCCACAGGTAAAGTTATTTCAGAAGTTGAGGATTCATTACTATGATTTGAATGACTTTATTAACAGTACGACCTAGATAATTGACCAAATGGAAAAATTCAACTCATGCAAACCTTTCGAAGAAAGCACCAATCATCAATTTAGTCTGTGTAAGATTCTCTATTTTTTGGCATACTTCTTGTGTAAGTGGTTATTCCCCAGAACATCAATAAACTATTACTTTACCCACACACAAAAATGCAAGCTTTAGAACCTTTATAAATAGAAGAATGCAGATAAGTTCAGTCTCACTTAGATAGTAAAGATAATATAACTTACTCTATACAACACTTTACCCAGGATAAGGCCACAAGGGATTGGCCCCAGTTGCCGTGAATCCTTCGAAGCAAAGATGTTATCTCCCTGAATCCAAACATGCCCCTTTGGAACCTAGATAACCCCACACCAAGATAAATGAGGAGGGGTAAAAACCAAAGTAACTATTAGAATATAGGGCATTACAAATAAAACTACGGGATATTATGGAATGAGAAAACTAGATATCACCTCATTCACATAGTAATTAAGCAGTGGAATGTCACGTCAAAGATGAAGAAACTTTTTCTCTTCCAACTAAGTATATTTATTTCAGGTGGTATTCCAGAAAATCAGAATGAATCTACTAAAAAGCATACAACATCTAAATAAAGTAAAAGAGCATTTTTTTGAGAAGTGCTTCAAATAAAATCCTCATTTATATATAGAGATTAGAGGGCAAGGCCCATTGTCCACCGAGTTTCGAACTGTGCACTACTGACACTTCGGGTTTACTCGGTTATTAAATAAAGAAAATTGAATTCTCATTTTCCCGTTTACTTTGAGATGAAAGGTGGCAAAAGAAATAAGTTCACATACTCTGCCAAAATGGAAGGACCTTGGATATAAGAAACTGAAGGTGAGCCTGGAAACAGCAATGAGAGAGAAAACCTAAGTGGGTAAGCATAAGGAAGCTTGGTGGCCTGCCTAACATTGTGTTCAGAGCCCAAATTTCAGGTTTCTTAAGAGAATTGACACCACACTATCCTAGGTCCTGGCAATTCAAATACTAAAGAAGACAGTAAGATCCATTACTCAGCACGTGACAGGGCACCTTTTTGCACACCATATATTAATAAGAATTAGAATACTTCCCAAGCAATTAGTGGATGTTTTTGGCCATATGCGGTTCTCTTTACAACAACTATGCCTCAATGCTAAACTATTTAGGATCCAGTGCTTCCATTAAATTATCTTCTTAACTAGCTTCAGACAGATAGTTGGTCTTTTGAAACAACTTCACTCCACTGGATTTTGAATCTACCAATGTTATCTTTTAACACTCAACCATCCTAGAGTCCGAACCACTGGCAAACAAATTTGTAGGTCTATCTAGGCCAAACCATCTAATGTGACCTTCTTTTGTTTTATCCCATGTGTGGTTTCTATGAAAGGGTGGAAAACTAGGAAGTCAAAACTCAAAAGATTGAAAGATACATTTTTTCTCTCATTTGCTTAAAGAAGTAAGGAGACTCCAAGAATTTAAAGCATTCACTGCAGAAACTAGTAACTGTCTGTTATCTCTAACTACGTTGAAATCTAATGAAGAACAAAGAGGTTTGCATCTATAAGGAAAGAGAAAAGACAGAGAGCACTAGGAAGATAAAAACAGTGAATCTACAGACCAATGACAAAACTGGACTATAGTTAATAGAAAATCATCATAGAAATTCAGCAGCCACAAGTCTTAAGAGAATTGACTTGGCAGTCATGTAACTCCTCGAGAATCATGTTATTCGCCTGTCACGTGTTGCCACCAGAGTCATAAATACCCGCAGTAAGCTCCTGGCTCACCCTTATCTCTAGAGGGCTAATCCTAGGACATTTTTGTTTAAAAGCTCCTAACTCGTCCCTATCTCTAAAGGGGCTAATTCCTAGCACATTTTCGTTTAAAAGCTCCTAACTCGCCCCTATCTCTTAAGGGGCTAATCCTAGGACATTTTTGTCTAAAAGCTCCTGACTCGCCACTATCTCTAAAGGGGCTAAATCCTAGGACATTTTTGTTTAAAAGCTCCTGGTTCACCCTATCAAAGGGGTTAATCCTAGCACATTCTTCTCTATGTATGACTTCTTCATTGCAGCAATAACTCATGCTATATTATAAACCAGACATATGGTAGTATAATCAGCCAAAAAAAACGAACACATTGTTTGAGCTATGGCTCCTCACTTGACAACCATCAATAATCAATCCAAGAATCGAAAAAAGTGCAAAATTACACCGAAGAAAAGAACACACCTTTAAGCTAATATATCGGTCACTTCTTGAAGGGTCGGCTAGAAAAGTGACAGTATCGCCCTCCATACCAATAATTCGTTTAGTTACAGTCTTTCTAGGGTTATCAGGTGACCGAACAAGGATTACATCTCCAGGTCCCAACTTATCCAACAACGGCGACAAATGTTCAACCAGCAAAACGTCACCCGTAAGATTCAGGGTCGGCAACATGCTCGGACCGTACACCTAAAACAGTACAAAAATTCAAAAAATTATCCGCAAAACCTAATTTCTTACCGGAAAAATTGCAGATAAAATGGAGAAATACGTACCATTACTGGAGAGAAAACGTAGTTGTTTGTGACATGTAATAAGCAGAGGAATTTGGCGATAAGAAGTGATTGTTGAATTCCGTCTTTGGCTTTGGATTTCCATGGACTCAAGTACTGAAACAATCGCATTATCTTCTTCCACCTTCACAAATCAATGAATGAATTAACCAAAAAAAAAAGGATTTGGGACTTTGTACAGTTTCAGAAATTAATTGCTGTAATTTTCTTTTCTTCACTATTACACATTATTGTAGGAATGTTACGCTTTATTTCATAATGTATAATTGTTATTTTTTTGTTACATAATGTCATATATTCATAATTTTGAATGATAAATCTATAATTAAAAAAGAATATTGAAAAGGTCCTTAAACTTGATGCAAATTATTAATTTCATCATCGAACTATTGACAACCTTAAAACACTTATCTACTTGATTAACTAAACTTACATACACTCCTTATCTTCCACATGACATTATAAGTAGTTTCAAACTCTTGTATGGCATGTGGCTCTTAACAAAAAAAAAACGAGAGAAGTATTGAAAACACTCCTAAATTTAGCGAGAATTTGGGGGTGTATTTTACTTATGTTGCAAGATGGGGTTTATTTAAGTTCAGTTAGTCAAGTAAAGAAATGTTTTTAAGGTTGTCAATAGTTCGGAGATGAAACCAATAATTCACACTTAGTTTAGCGTGTTTTCAATACTTCTTCCTAAAAAAGTAGGGTACAAGGTAAAACTTTTATAATAAGATAGGATAAAAGATGAAATGTAATTATTATATAATTAAGAGAGATCAGAGAAGTATCGAAAACACCTCTAAACTTAACGTAAATTATTTCATCCATGAACTATTGTCAGCCTTAAAAACATCATTTACTTGACTAACTAAAGCTAAATACACCCCCGATCTTGCAACATTAGTGAAATGCACACCTAAATTCTCATCAAGTTTAGGAATGCGCTTATAAGAGTTTGAGACCACTTGCTATGTCATATGACATATCGAGAGTGTATCCGGTGTATCTAAGTTTAGTTAGTCAAGTAGAGGGGTGTTTTTAAGGCTGTCAATAGTTCGAAGACGAAACTAATAATTTGCGCCAAATTCAGGGATGTTTTTTATGCTTCTCTCAATAATAAATAAAGATAAAATGAGAAAAAAAATATTATGTCAACGACGCAATCACACCAAATCGGTTATTACATGAAATGGTATTTTGTTGTTACTTAACAATAGATTTGAACGATACGATACAATAAAATTTAAATAACAATCAAAACAAACATTATATTTAAACTAACAATACAATATAAATATAAAGTATTAAAACATACTTGCAAACCCAAGTGATTTGAGATTTAATTAGGACACACATTTCCTACTCGTAAAAGGTTTCTAAATTTAAAACCTATGCGTTTCCAAAAGTAGTTTAGTCCTATTCCTATAAGATTTCTAAAATCAACAACTTTTATTATAAATAAATATACATAATTCCTTGATTGTTTATGATCACGCAATTAAAAAAAAAAGTTACTGATTACTTTTTATTATCGGTTAGCTTATTTATTTACAAAAAAAATAATCATAATCCTAATTCTAAAAGGACTTAATTAAGGCATGTACTTCTTCAAATCCGAATCATAATAAATTTATGAATGAATTAAAACTATAAAACCTTGTCTTTGCCTTCTAATTGTTCCATCTTCAAATTAAACTCTTCTGCTTTTTAATACTTCGAGACTTGTCCCTAGGCAAAAATTCTAATTATTTAATTCATTATAGTTTTGAAATTATAAGTTGTTCAACGGCCGCTTAAATTTAGCGATACAGATAATAAAAAATTGTATAACGAGTGGCTAAGGTTCAACTATTACCTTCTCCATTCAGTAGAATCCACTTATGTAATAATAGTAGCAATGCAATTTACTTGATGTGTTGTACCAATTTCGTATTGTCAATTTATAATATAAATGTCCATCCAAGAAAGCCAAGAGTAAATAGTAATACATGATATTATTAGTAATTGTGAAATTTCTATAGTGTACAACAACAGTTGAAATTTGACAATTTATTAGCCAAATTATAAAGAATGCTGGAACACCATATTGCTGTATTAGGAACTGAAAATTACAACCTGTATGAGTAATATGAACATAGTGAAGCACTTTCGTCCTGATCGCGGTCGCCATTCAAACTATAGTAATAGCTTCAACTCTATGCTCCAGATATTGTTAGATATGAAGAGCTTCAAGAGAATAATAAACCAAAGGTGTATACTTTCGTCCTGTGTTTTCGTCTATTCAATTCTCTCCAGATTATACTTCACGATTTCCTCAAGTGCTGCTCGGAAAGGACTAGACGGAAGGCATTTTAGGTTCTGCATTGCTAAATCAGCTTTCTCCTTTGCCAAATCTTGTGCTCTTTGAATTCCCCCACAGGTCTTCACCAGATTGATGGCCTCCTCGAGAGAACCAGCATCGTGAAATTCTGATTCGATTATATTCCTAAGGTTTGGTTCTTTCTCTAATGCAAAAAGTACTGGTGCAGTAAGATTTCCCTTGGCTAAGTCACTTCCAGCTGGCTTTCCCAGTTGTGCTGCTGATTGTGTGAAGTCCAATATGTCATCAACAATCTGGAACGATAAACCAAGATTCCTCCCATATTGAAACATTTGTTCACTAATATCACTACCAACGTCACTGAAAATGGCAGCTCCTTTGGTGCTTGCAGCAATCAGGGAGGCCGTTTTATAGTAACTCTTGAGCAAATATTCATCCAGTCCAACATCACAGTCGAACAAGTTAGAGGCCTGCTTTATTTCGCCACTTGCAAAGTCTTTAATAACCTACCATAAAAACCAATAACCACATAGGGTGTTGAGGTACAACGAACTAATAATGATATCAATGTTGCCAATTCTACAAGATGTACAAACCTAGAAGATCTTAAGATACCTGACTGATGAGTTTTATGACTTCAAGGTTTTCAAGGTTAGCTAGGTACCAGGACGACTGTGCAAACATAAAATCACCAGCCAGTACTGCCACTCTAGTACCATATAATTGGTGAACAGTCTCCTTTCCTGCATTAGAAGTTTTATTAAGAGGCCAATACAATGAAGCAAAGGAGAAGGTATAATAGAAATTGCAATTAAGAGAAGCAAGTTAGAAGAAGCACAAGGGTAAATGATTAGATGACAAAATTTGACCACCTGAATGACAAACAGTAGACTCATATTTGGAAGTGCTGTAACAGAATCAATCATCAATTGATCTAAGCTAAACTATTAGGAAAAGGAAGCATTGATGGTAGAAATAACAATCTAGTACTATCAGCCTCTACAAACTTGGGAAAGCAAAGATCTAATCCAGTCTCATTATTTTCCTTAATCCTGAGAAAGTGCATACCTAGCACAGTTTTGTCAGTTTCCTCTCTTTTTTTGGTGTGTCCACTGTCAAGTGTACCATTTCACAAAACAGTTGTACAGAGTCTCACATACTTTTTTCAGCATACAAATCTGACAAATGCTGAGAAGATCTCAGAAACCCGAAATGAAAAGTAGGGAGAATATTTAAACAGTAAGGACCTCATCACATAACCTCTTGCTAATCAAGCATATCTCCTGGACTAACCCTTGAAGTTATTAAGGTCTCTGGATCCCCCGGGAGAGCAGGGGAGATCGTCTTTCATAGAAGTAAGTCAACCACATCAAGCTAGACAACAAGAACCACATGTAAATCAATCAGGACAGCATCAATAACAATTAGAAAATACTTGAGAAACAAGTAACTAGTCCGAGGAAATGCACAAGAGATAGCTTAGAAACGATAAGCCCAAATCCCATACACATCAAACCAATGTTGTAGTGTCAAATAAAGTTTACTGGGGGGTTTCTAATCAATAGAAAGGTGTTGTCATCAGCGTATGGTTATTCTGTTAATGTCGTCTGTCCAGATTGTCTGGCATCCACAGTAGATTCTAGGGCATCTTTATTTCTTTTTTCGTTAGATATACCTTAGAAATTCTTCATCAACTGAAATTGTCAAAAGCGAGACTCTTTAAAGGATTAGGTATTGTTTTGAGAGTAAGAGCATGCATCACGGTATCATCATAGAATCAGAAAAATGACAATATCTACTTTAGCGTTTTCTTCTACATATTCCTCCTAAATTAGTAGTTAAATATTTATTTTAAGAACAATAACCCACAAGGATGCCTGGAAAATAACTCTATTCCTAGTAATGGTAGAGCTGAAGATTTTGAGTAATATCCAAAGCAATAACCACTGAATATGTACAGTAACCTTTTCAGCCACCTGAATAAAGTATTAAACTAGATGCAAGAGTGATAATCATTTTGAGTTTTTAAATAATTAAAGGCGGTGAATTTGCAGACGCATCAGAGGAGAATGACAAGTTGCTTAAAATGTTTTACCTCTTCGTGTGTCACTTTCATCTAACACGTCATCATGTATCAAGCTTGCAGTATGGATCATTTCAATGATTTCAGCTAACCTTCTGTGTTTTGTGGTGATTTCCCTGGCAGCAAGCATTTTAAGACATTAGCTTAGCTGATATGTTGTTGTTGAGTACTACAAGAGAAAAAAAATCAAATAGTGTTCCTCACTTTAAGCCAGACATTTCTGCTGTGGCCCTTGACACTAGGAACACTAAAGCAGGTCTCACCCTTTTGCCACCAGCACCAAAAATCTGCTCAGCTGCAGACATCAAAACTGGGTTCTCTGCACCAACAATCTGAGAAATGATTTCTCTTAGATACAGAATATAAGAGAGATATGTTAAACGTAAATTTTCCCCATATGCCATCTGAACATTCATGTGGTATTGATCCAATTAACAACATAGTTTTACAAATCCTAATAATAGCAAGTGACAATCACTGATATGAAACTTTTTCAGTTACTCCCTGATATTTGACATCACATTAGTCACCATTAGATATATGTGTGTTTATTTATCAGGATATACATTTGAGATACTCTCAGGCCCAACTGCACTTATTTCTTGTATCAAGTCTTTGAATCAAAGTAAATGAAATTGTCAAAAACCTAGGACCTTTTAAAATGAACTTCATAAGCTCAAGGTCAAGGTACCTGTGCCGATGGGAGATAGCAGGTAACCAGGTGGAATAGTTGAGGTGTATGCACGCTGGCCCGGACACCACCATTATCCAAAATAAAGATACCATTTGGAAGTGATTGTGTAGCTCCTACTCTTATGGTTTAGATTTTTCAAGGCCAATAACCCGGACAAATAAATATATCTATGATGTCCAGTTGTTTATCCTCCATGACCATTTAGTAGTCCAAAAATTGCATCTCTCATACATCTAAAGCAGTTCATTCGGGAACAAAGTATGCTCACCTTAGCATCATTGAATTCTCAATGATAAGTACAACCATCTGGCGATGCCAGCTGGTAGTTGAATCAAACCATGACCAAATACCAAATAAAACCGTCCTCAAAAATGTTCCAAGATTAAGATATCATTTGGCAGAGTGATACTGCCAACTCCTATTCACCTTCTATTTTAACTCTAGCAAGGCCAATAAACCCCAAATATCATCAAATAAGCATCTCTATTGATTTTAATCCCCACTAGCATGACCATGTACTAGTCCAAAATTGTACCTCTCTCTTACATCTAGAGCAGTTCATTAAAAGGAACAACTCGATCAAGCATCAATGAAGTTAAATTATGACAAGTACATTAGTCATTTGGCAATACCAGCAGTACATAAAGCCAAAGGAACGTGTTCCGAATCATGCCGGATAAATGATTATATGTATTACCCTGGCAGCTATTAGTCTAAAAATAAGATTTTATCACATATAATCCATTAAGCTATATAACTGAAAAATCACATAAGCAAAAGTTGAAACATGAAAGATTGATTAACTTAACAGTGTCAACAGATTACTCACATTCTGCAAGTTCTTGTTTAATGTAAGTAGGTCATCAGCAACCACTTCAAAAACATTAGTCAATGAAATAGGCTTTGCTGACTTATTCAAATCCAAAACTGGTGCCAACCCTGCAATACAACCACCACAACAACAACAATATTTCAAAATTCAAATCATTCCAAGAATACCCTTATAAACTATAATCCTAAAAAAAAATGAATTTAACTATATACCAGTAAGTGAAGCCTTAGTTGAGATACGCCCAAATTCTTGTCTGCAAGACAACAACTTTTTCCCATTGAATCTTCTACTTACATTTCTCAAAACACCCTTTGAAAAAGAACACCCACAAGCCAAAGACTCCAATGGGGTTCTCCCAATTTCAAGATTATGGCAAGTCACAGACATCATCTTTGTAATACCCACTTAGCTAAATCACCAGATTTTGCCTTGTAAAGCTTCAAGATTGCTTTTTTCGACACCCCAATAGGCAAAAAAGAACAGAAAACTGAATATGGCAACAATTTGAACACTTGGGTGTGCTTTTATATCCTGTCCCAAGAAGAAAATAATTGAGTGGATAAAAAAGAACCACATAAAAATGGAGTCTTTGGTCTGATTTAGTGACAGAAAATGGAAGAAAAGGACAGTTGGGCTGTGTTTCAACTCCTAAATTCTCCTAAATTTCTCACACACTCAAATCTATTTATCATCCAATACAGAAGCAATATGATGTAATATTTCTATAGCTATTCTTTAATCATTTTTTCTGAGGTAGTATGATAGCCAAGTATGTGAGGTTGTATGATCTTGCGGCGGTGTCGGATATTTATATTGGAGCCCTATTTTTTTGTTGTTGTTGTCCAGTAAGTATCTATATTAAAGCCTTATTTTTCGAATATGCGCCGCATAAGGCCTAATTTGGTGGAAGTGTTACCTTTTTCGCATATGCGCCGTGTAAGTATCTATATTGGAGCCCTACTTTTTTAAATATGCGCCGCATAAGTAACTTTATTGGAGCCCTATTTTTCGGATATGCGCCGTGTAAGGCCCAATTTGGAGGAAGCTTTACTTTTTCGAATACGCGTCGCGTAAATATCTATATTGGAGCCTGACTTTTTCGAATACGTGCCACATAAGTATTATATTGGAGCCACATAAGGCCTAATTCGGAGGAAAAGTTATTTTTTGAATACGCGCCGCGGTAAGTATCTATATTGGAGCCCTACCTTTTTAAATGTGCCGCATAAATATCTATATTGGAGACCTACTTTTTCGAATATGGACCAATTTAGGGAGAAGTGTTTTCTACCACAAATTTTTTCAACTACAATTTTTTATTGAATTTTAGTTATGTTTTTCAAGTAATTGAAATTGTTAATTATTAGTATAATTTATAGTATGTTTTCTTTAAAGCTTCTATGTATGAATTTTATGGTCAACATTTATGATCAATTTAGCTATACGTTATAAAATCACCATTTGAAATCAGATTGATTTAAAATTAAAGTTTTGTTTGGATGCAATTTGAATTTTTTAAGTTATATTTTTTTTTCCATAAACATGAAATCTCAAAAGTTGTGAATATTATCAAAATTTTCTCTAATCTTTACCAAATGAGCAAATCATAGTTCCTAAATAAAATATTTAAAAATATTATGGTGTCATATCGATAAATTGCACATCTCAATGTCCCTTTTAAAAATTAATGGTTGTGATTACTAACTTCCCAATATACATAATTTTATAAAGATCTACTAATCAATAAAAATAATAAACTAGCTATTTTGTAACCCTGTAATCTTTCCTGTCACATAGTGAACAATATAATTCTTTAATCACATATCAGATATTTGCATTTCCAACTTAAACTATCATAATTATTTATAAAAATACACTTTGAAACTCGTGAAATTACATATAAGCGGCATGATACTTCAAATGTGTTTTTGTGTCTTATTCATTATCTTTATTTTATACCAAACAATCAAGTAGTACTAGTTACATTAGAAAAATAGGCGAAACTCGTGAGATTTTCGTGTCTCTATGGATTAAACAAACAAAACAATTGAACTGTTCAAAGTGTATCATAATTTTTTCTTGCATGAAGTTTTTTTTTTTTTTGCATGAATATCGTGACTCGTTTTTTCTGTTCAATTATTGCATGAAGCTCATGACTGATAAATTAGGAAAGTTATATACTGCATATAGGGGTGTACAAAACCGAACCAAATCGCAAATCGAGTTAAACCGGAAAAAAAACCCGACTAGTGGTTTGGTTTGACTTGATTTGGTATTGGAAAAAAAAACCCGACTATATTTGGGTTGGTTTGGTTTTAACTAAAAAAAACCAACCCGACATTATATATGTAATTTTAAAATTTTATTTTATACATAAAAATATGTACTTTGATATAATTTTAAAATATTTCTTATACTATTTCATAATTTTTATCTTTTAATGTATTATTTCAAGTTTAAAACTTAGAATTCGGAATGGTCCAATAAATATTATAGTTCATAGATGTTGATAATTATAATAAAACTTAAATCAAAATCAAATTAATACTAATGCAAAAAGAAAATAAATTCAACACTAAGAATGACA
>JAJOOR010086306.1:0-27264 GCA_036250505.1 Solanum acaule | reverse complement strand
ACCAAATTCGTTCCATGTGATTTGATGATTTCACAAACTAATATTTTTTTCTTCGTGTTTGATATGTTATATTGGGCTGATTTTTTTCGTTTTTTTTTAAATGTAGTTTATCGATTGACCACTTGAACTATTTATTTTTTTTAAAAAAAATTAGCTTCGTGTATTTGAACAATTTAAGTAGCCTTAAATCTATGTTAAGTTTGAGGTATATTTGACAAAAAAAAAAATTAAAATATACCGTGCTATCAATGATGTCTATAGTGGCATATCACACCTCAAAAATAATAATAATTTTTTTTTTATATTTTAGTATTTAACTTGACTAGTTAAATAAAATATAAAATCTCATAATAACTCAAGGGTATAATAGGAAATAAACTTTTTCTAGAGTTTTAAACCAAACATAAGATTAGGTGGGAAACAATGAACCAAACACTTGATAAAAACTAATCCATGTATTACTAAACCCTGCATTACTAATCCCTGCATTACTAATCCATGCGTTAGTAATCCCTGCATTATGCATCTTTGTACCAAACGACCCCATAGTGTTTTCAACTTATGGGAACGTATTGGACCATGACACGTGATAAAATCAAGTCCGATAAAATGCTTGATACAACCCCGAAAAATTGGAAGGGACACGTACTATTAGATAGTGTTTTCAGTGCTACACGTGTAATCGTTTTGCATTGAAGTGACGATTGGACTTTTTTTTTCCACCTATGATAGAAAAATAGAAGGATAAAAAAATCTCAAAATATCCACTTAATTTCCTTAATCATCTCTAAAAGATTGCCAACCTATTTTATTTTATTTTATTTTGTAATTTTATATACCTTTTTTATTTACGTGGCTTCCAACCATCTCTCATACGCTTTTACTAAGTGGAATCACGAAGTGTGTCACATAAATAAAAAAATGTATAAAATTTAAAAAAAAATGACTCAGAAGTAATAAAATCTTAATTTAGTTAAAATGTGTTTTTAGAATTTCGATCATAGTTAGGAATACTTGTACCTTATCCCTATAAAACTTAGTTTGTAAGAAATACTTGAGAGAAGAGATTCCTACACTATAACTTCTTGTAATGACAACGCCATCGACATATACAATAAGGAGAACATTCAAGTTGCAAATTGCGTGTAAAAGATTTGAAATGATCACATTTGCTTTTTTCAAACTACCTTGCTAAATTTTTTCAAACCAAGCTTGAGGATAACGTTTCAAGTCATACACAAACTTCCGATAGACTTTTCAATACTTTTCTTGAGCAACAAAACTAGATGATTGCTCCATATAACCTTTTCGTGGTAAAAATACAAGAATTTATCAAAAAATACCTCCTTCAAAATATATACAAAAATACCGTAAAATACATCCCGAATCTAAAAATGTTTTCGATGTCGAAAAATTCCTCCTTCCTCCGAATACAAAAATACGGATAAAATACAAAAATATATCTCAATTTGAAAAAAGGTTTCCAACGCCTCACCATTGACCGTTGTTATTAGTGTTTTAAAAGGCGGGGCGTAAGACGGGGCATTTTACTTAGCATAGGGAGAGAAGTAAGCCTTACGGTCTTTAAATTTTTAATTTACAATATAGCATAATAATATAATAACACAAAATTATAAAAATACATCATAGTTTGAAATAATTACAAACATGATTAAGGAAACTCGT
Organism: Solanum acaule; assembly: GCA_036250505.1. Taxonomy (NCBI): domain Eukaryota; kingdom Viridiplantae; phylum Streptophyta; class Magnoliopsida; order Solanales; family Solanaceae; genus Solanum; species Solanum acaule. The sequence continues at coordinate 25,578 of JAJOOR010086306.1, read as the reverse complement.
AGAAAATAAAACTTCTAACATAATTATACAAGTATAAATAATTTAATATCTTAACTTTCTAATAATAAAAGAATCATTATTTCTAAAAATATATTCTTATCATACTGTACAATTTACCCCCCTAAAAGAAAATAATCAATAAAACTTACTAGTATTATAATAAAAACATCACTCCATCATGAATAAAAATAAAATTATTTTCAAATAGCTAAATAAAATAGGTGAAATGGTCTAATGGATCCTTATACTTAACATTTTGTCAACTAAACTCTTAAACTCAACGAAACTCAACATATTAAATCATTTTGACCATTGACCAAGCTTATGTGACAACTTAATTGTTGTCGTGAAATAATTATGTGATTTCACGCAAAAAAAGAGCGTGAAAAGAACAATCCCCCATCCAATCCCCCATTTCTCTCTTTCTCCCCTTTCCCAGGCTCTTCAGTTTCTTTTCTTCTTTTTTAATATTTTTATCCCTCAATTAATTTTAAACAAGATAGCAAATTCTGAAGTGGACCGCAACAGATCTGAAAATCAAGATAGTAAATCTCAAATGAGAAATAAAAAGCTAAGGATGAAGAGTGGGGGAGTAATCCTTACAGTGATAATTGATAAAGCTCAAATCCACCATGAATGCATAAAGAAGGAGATGGAAAAGCTCAAATTCCAAACTCTTCTTTTTCTACACCTAGAATATTTTTTTATTTCTTTTTTGCTTTAGTTTCTATTTTGGTGTCCTTTGTCTAGTTGTTTTCCCCCTATGTTATCTACGGATTTGAACATGTCCATATGTTTTGTGAACATCATTTTGACCAAGAGGAATATTACATAGAGGGATATTGATTTCTTCACTCCATGGGAATTGTGTTAAAGAATATCACCATTGATTTCTACATAGAGGGCTTAGGAAGACATTAATTTTTAACTTGAACGGATATTGATTTCTTCACCCCTCTACCATCTTTCTTCCCCCGCCCAATCCCCCATTTCTCTTTCTTTCTCCCCTTCCCTCGCTTTCCAGTTTCTTTTTTTTTTCTCACTTTCTCTTCCTCCCCAGATTAGAAACGAAATGTGCTATAATTTGTGAGGTGATAAATCTGATAATTTTGATAGGTAAGAAATAATTATTAAATGTCCTTGTGAAATCAAATAGAATGTGTTGTGTAAAATTGTGTACAAATATTAAGATATATTGAGGTAGTTTAATGGTGATTTATTTATATTAATGATAAAAAGAGGTTTATGGTGTTTCAAGGGATGGACAAAGTTATAAAAAAGTATGACTGAAAGTTATGAATGATGAAAATAGAGACAGGAATGATGATTTTTACAATTTAGGAAAGTGGTGATAATGGTGAAGATGGAGGTTGTGGTGATGAGATCTTTAAAATGGAGAGAAATGGTTAAGGAAGAATGAAGTGAAAAAAGAAAAAAAATGTTTTTTTTTTAAAATAAATAATTAATGATGTGTCATTTAAAATCTAACGTGGATAACGACGTGTCATTTTTTATGAGCATTTGAAGTTCACACAATGCCAAGGGGGTTTAAAATAGTGAGTTTTGTTGAGTTTAAGGGCTCAGTTGACAAATAGTTAACTAAAAGGATCCAGAATACAAACTCATACAAGTACAAGGGTCCACTAACCATTCCGCCAAATAAAATATGATAATTTTGAGACATGACAAAAACATGAAAACCAATGATAAGTGAAAAAGTAAATTTCTCTATGTATTTTTAAAAGAAATGTTACGTAATGTATAATCACCCTCACATTGTTACCAAATAGTAAAGATGCGATACTGATACTCACCAATAACATATTGCACCAACAAAGCCACTAGGCATAATTATTATTTATCGTCGTCATAAACATCAAAAATATTTATATTTTCTTAGTGATCATGTTCGACTCTTAAAAGAAAACAATTTAGTAAAAGAAAAAAGAAAAAAGGTCTCAACGAATAAACCTTATAGAAAGGCCAAAATATTTAAATAGTAAAATACTACCTCCTCCAAAAAGTCAAATGGTCATCCTATTTTACCGCATCATATTGGAGCACATGAGACTCATTAGGAATATACATGTGTAACATCGAAACATGGAAAACTGGCTGAATAATTGAGAATGTTGGAGGTAGATCCAACTCATAAGCAACCTCGCCAACTGTTCACGCGGAGGACTATGCCAAGATGTACTTGAGAGAAATGGTAAAGTTGCATGGAGTGCCTTTGTCCATTATTTTCGATCATGGTACCCAATTTACTTCTCAGTTTTGGAAGTCATTCCAAAAGGGTCTTGGCACGAAAGTTAAGCTTAGCACGACCTTTCACTCCCAAACCACTGATGGGCAAGCAGAGTGTACTATCCAAACTTTGGAAGATATGTTAAGGGCTTGTGCGATTGATTTTAAGGGTAATTGGGATGACCATTTGCCATTGATAGAGTTGCCTATAATAATAGCTATCACTCGAGTATTGATATGGCTCAATTTGAGGCTTTTTATGGTAGGAGGTGTAGATCTCCCATAGGTTGGTTTGAGGTGGGTGAAGTTGCTTTGATAGGTCTCGAGTTAGTTCATGAGGCTATTGAGAAAGTTCGACTTATTAGAGAAAGGTTGAAAACGGCTCAAAGTCGACAAAAGTCATATGCCGATGTTAGAAGAAGTGATCTTGAATTTGAGGTTCATGATTGAATTTACTTGAAAATTTCACCTATGAAGGGTGTAATGAGGTTTGGTAAGAAAGGGAAGATATGTAACTAGATCGTCAAACTCTTTCCCGCTATACCCAGCCGATTCTCAACGACAAAAGGTATAGCATTACATTTAAATAGACAGAGGATCTTAGCACCCAATATATGGTCTCCTTCACCCATATCTTTCATGTCAAATGATTTTGAAATTCATGACTTGACAGTTTCACGAGTGTATATTTAATAAACATTTCAAAATTTTGTTATTAATGGTATTTTACACTACTCCCTCCATTCCATATTAATTGAATTATTGAGGTTTTTCATACCTTTTAAGAAAAGTAGATCAAGACATGAATTGAACGTAGTTTTCTATTTTTACCCTTATTAATTATTGTCAAATTTATTGAAGTCTTCACATTGAACATCCAAATAAAGGGTAAAATTGGAATAATACTCTAAAAGTAATTTTAAAAACTGAACTATTAAGTTAATTTAAAAAATGAAAAATGTCTCAAAAATTCAATTAAATATGAAATAGAGAGAGTATATAATAATAAGTTAATTACAACATGTAAAAATTTCAAAATGTAATGACTATTGGCATACTATATTACTAATTCGAATAATCTCGAGCTGAAAATTCAGGTAGCTAATCAGAAATTTCCAAACTTGTGCTATGTCTGCTTCACCCGATTAGCGTATAGCGATGATGGTCGATGAGTGACTACCAGAACAGTGGCATTATTGCTGGAGTATTCAACAGCTAGGGGAAAAAATGCAGGCTCTTGTATCAGCACCAAATAGCTGTTACATCAATTACACAGGAAGACGAAGATTTATACACAATAATCAATATCACACCTCCAAGAATTACCCCTTTTCTTCATCTTCTTCTTCATCACCCACTAGATCACTTCATTTCTCAAGCACCCATTTGCCTTTTCAATCACAAAATCTTATTCTGTATCAAAAACCCATTTCATTAATACCCAGAGGACAGTTTCTGTGTTCAAATTCGTCAACTGCCATTACTGCTGATGGTGATGACAACAAGAATAAGAGCTTTGGGGATTGTATCCAAAGTGTTGGGGAAACGATTTCTGTTTTGTTTCCTTTGTGGGTAGCTTTGGGTTGCTTGATTGGGCTGCTTAAACCTAGCTCATACAATTGGGTCAAACCTGAATGGACTGTGATGGGTATTACACTAACGATGCTTGGCATGGGAATGACTCTTACTTTTGATGACCTTCGTGGTGCTTTAGCCATGCCTAAAGAGTTGTTCTGCGGTTTCGTGCTTCAGTACTCGGTAATTTCTTTCATTGTTCAAACTGTAAATTTTTTGTACTTAGCATAGTGATTTCTTAGGGCCATTAAATGTGAATTGAGACGATTCTCAATGAGAATGACCAAGAAGTGACAATGGGTTAGGTAAGGAGGTATAGATATCACATAATCCCACTGAAAGATCTAATTTTGTTATGAATACGGCTTAAATTGAACAGTGGATGATTCATTTCCAGTGTATTGTTTTGATGCATTTCATACTCTTTAACTTGTAAGGCAGTATATTACCAAATACCAAATGCAAATCTGATATGAATCATTGCCACCAAGAGCATTTCGTTATGTGAAGACTTATTTAGGTTGAGATCAAGGGTGGAGCTAGAAGCCCGGGTACGGGTTCGTCTGAACCCAGGTACTTTTGATCAAATAGTGTATTTGTATTAGCAAGCTTATTAAATATGTACAAATATTAAGTTTAGAACCCAATTATTAACACTTGAAATTGTCGTTATGGACTCGCTTGAGATGTATGATAGAGGCTCCGTGGATACCCCACTCCTTTAGGATGCAAACTGATACTGCCTTTATCTTATGTTACTAAATCTGGGGATTATTTTTCTTGTCTAGACTGCATTTTCTTCCTCTTGAATTTTAGCTCTTTGATTGCAATACAAATATGCTTTTCCTTGAGCTGAGGGTCCATCGGCAACCATCTCCCTACCTCCCAAGGTAAAGGGCAAGGTCTGCATACATACTACCCTCCTCGGACTTCACTTGTTGGATTACACTTGCTATGTTGCTGTTGTTGATTGCAACACAAAATATGCTCCCCTGGATCTTGTTTTTTCTTGTTAAACTAATTGTTTGGTCTATTTGTTATCTTCTTTTTTGTACTCAATGAATTATGGACCTACCCTTTTACTATTCTGTACTTAAATACTAGACTTGGTTCCCCAATAGTATCCGTACCCTTGATGCACGTCTACTCTAATTTAGAAGTTAATTGTTTATTTATCTTCTGACTAGAACTGAAGTTTGATACCATCCAACTCCTTCCTGCTTCATGAGCAAGATGATGAAATGATATGGATGAAGTATGCTGACAACTTGTAAGCCAGTACATAACCAAAATACCAAATACAAATCTGATATGAATTATAGCACTTCGCTGCCAAGTGCATTTCATTTTCTTCCTCTTGAATTTTAGCTCTTTGATTGTGACACAAATATATGCTCCCTGGACCTTGTTTTTTCTCGTCACTAATTGTATGCTCTATTTGTCATTTTCTTCTTTTGTGTTCAAAATATTGCACTTCTTGTGACGTCTCTTATTAAATGTATTCTTTATTAATTGGACTTGTCCATATTTCTGGTTACCTTGTCGTTAATTAGTCATTTCATTGTCAATTATGATTACCTGCATTAGATTTGCTGTTTATCCCACAAACACCTAAGAAGATATATGCCCTGCTCGAATTCATTGGCATAGATGAGTTAACACGCTGTTTTCTGGTGTAGGTGATGCCTTTATCAGGATATTTTGTTAGTAAGCTATTAAATTTGCCATCCCATTATGCAGCAGGCTTGATATTGGTTGGCTGCTGTCCTGGAGGTATGCTCAACTAAACTCCTTTCCAAGCCTTCTACTTATAGGCATTCACTAAGCATTTAATGCATTACTCTGCAGGGACGGCAAGTAACATTGTCACTTACATTGCACGGTAGGTTGACATGTTGAAGATTCTGTTATATCATCATATATATTATTATCCTGTTTTGCTGTTATTTTCATTATAATACCTACTAGGTGTTGATACTTCATTTTATTGCAGTGGAAATGTGGCGCTTTCAGTTTTGATGACTGCTGCAAGTACCCTATCTGCTGTGGTTGGTAGCTTTTATTTCATTATTTGGTTGATAAATATCTTAGCCAATATAAGACATTTATATCCGTGCATAGTGTGTCGTGTGTTCTATGCATCCCAAGAACAATTGACCGAAAACAGTTTGTTCCTAAAAGAAACTTAGACGAAATAGTTCTTATTGAGAAATGTGTAACCTTTTTACTCTTGAGATGAAAGCTGCTGGACAACAAAGAAATGCATTGTTGACAGAATAATCAACAAGCAACTAAAATAAACTTGGAGAGCTTCTTTTTCAAGTTACTTTTTGAGTTTGGGAATTCTCTTCATTCCAAAAGCATGTAAGCATTGGGAGGAGTTGGTCTATTTTCTCCTAAGAGCAATGCAAGCACAATAAGAATGCCAAAGCAGTCAATTGTTGTCATAGTCAAAGACAAAGCTTCAGCGCTAGTTACAATCATTTAAAAAATTTAATCAACCACTACCATCAGAGTAGTTGTGCAAACAGGTCCAACTAACTTACCTCTAGACTGCAATCAAGGTGCGGGGTTAGAAGGCATAAAACTGAGTATTGAATGGTCATACAAATGTGTAAAGTCCAGAACATGACAGTTTTTCTGTATACTCAAGAATAAAAAGATTTACGGTCTTCAATTGTTTTCTTGTAAGTAGTTTTCTTAGATAGTTGATCCGTGTTGAACTATAACAGCAAAATTATTGGTAGGAAAATCCGTTTTTGGGATTCATAAAGAAGACACAAATGGCTATCTTTATATCTAAATGTAATAAACAAAGTATTATATAATCTTGCCAATTAATAGGCCACCAGAGCACTGTTGTCTAAGACTGGCAGGCAGTTCTTTGTTAGTACACTCATATTCGTAAGCAATGTGGAAAAAGTTCCCACACTTCCCTTAATATCATTGCAGATACTCTCATCCTATTTGATGGTGTGAGAGCTCCCTTAAGTTAATTGGCCTTTCTGGTTACTCCCTTAAGTTGATTGACCTTTCTGGTTACACATGCAGGTGATGACTCCTTTTCTAACAGAGAAACTTGCAGGGCAATTTGTCGCAGTTGATGCAGCTGGGCTTTTCATGTCCACTTTACAGGTCCATTCCTTCATCTGGTTGTTGGCTTATCAATATTGTAGTTTGTCATAATTAATTAACTATAAACCTCGTCAAAATACAGGTGGTGCTTCTTCCTGTATTAGCTGGTGCATTTCTGAATCAGTATTTCAAAGGCCTTGTCAAATTCGTGTCTCCATTGATGCCACCTATTGCTGTAGCAACTGTTGCAGTTCTTTGTGGAAATGCAATTGCACAGAGTTCTTCCGCAATCCTTATGTCAGGTCAACAGGTTGTCATAGCTACTGCTCTTCTTCATGCGTCTGGCTTCTTCTTTGGCTATGTACTTTCGAGGATGCTTGGAGTTGATGTGTCCTCCTCAAGGACAATATCTATTGAAGTCGGCATGCAGGTAAGAAAATATTTGTTCACTTTCGATCCTCATTATATAACTGAAGAAAATATTCATAAATGCATTGCCAAAATGGCACCTGAAAAACAATCATGGCAAAGATAACACTTGAATAGTTAGATAAGCCCTTGATATATCATGCCGTTTAGTAAGGCTCTGTATTGTCATTAAATTGTACTTTGTTTGTTGCAGAACTCGGTTCTTGGAGTAGTTCTAGCCACTCAGCACTTTGGTAATCCACTTACTGCAGTACCATGTGCAGTTTCTAGTGTTTGTCACTCGATATTTGGCAGTGCCTTGGCTGGCATATGGAGGCGTTCTATTCCAAATAAAGTGCAGGACTAAGTCACTATGTTGGCAATCCTATGATGGTGAATCTAAGTTTGTAGTTTTTCGCAGTGATCATCAAGCTTGGTAGTCAGTGAATTCGGAGGGTCTTTTTCTTTCTTTTTTTGGAAGTTCATAGTGTTGATGTCTGGCGAATCAGCATTAACCTATCTGTAGTAAAACCAATTTTACTTTTCTGGTGGTGGCGGTAGTAAAACCTATCGGGAGTCGACTAAACATCTTGATCATTGGCAGGAAATTTATCTGCATTTGATCTCCAATTCTTGTTCAGTAATGATCGTGTTGGATGACTTGTGCTCTCGTATGTTCGTGTCGAGTGAGCAAGAGTAGTCTTGTGTCACAGTATTTAGTTAGCTTGCAACACCTTTATTCTCTCACATTACAAATTGAAACAAACTGAGTTTTTACTTAGAATAGTGATGTTGATCATTTCAACTAGATTAAATTTTGTTTCGTTTTTCAATAGAATCCAGGAAGTCACTCCTAGTCAGGGGTGGATATATCGGGTAAATACTGATGCACGTGAACTCACGATCACTCCACAAAACCAAGTATTATATGTACACTATTTTTTAGAATTGATATAATATTATTCAGTGGTACCCACGTTTCAAAAAGGTTGAATGGTTCACTTGGTTAGATGTTAAGTTATTTATCTAGAGAAATAAGGATTAATTCAATATCTCAATTCAATGCAGATGTATGCATTTATTTGAACGGTAAACAATATATTCAATTGAATTCACAGAACCTGTCGTAAATGAGACTCTTGGACTTTCCTACAAAGCATGTTCCATATAGAGCTGTAAATAGAAGGGACCATATGCAAGTCAATAAATATAGAAATCTTGCTTTAGCAGGAAAGAATCCCAGGGAACAGCAAAAGTTCAAGAAAGGGTACAAATTCTGTTAATATATGCCAGAAATAATGTTCGAGTCCGTCATGTCTGTTGACTACAAATTTAACTATTTTTACCGTCCCAATTTATGTGAATGTATTTAATTGATCGAAAAACAAACTTTTGAAATTTATGATTTATAAAAATTGAGACGAGTGGACTACATATTTGACAAAACCAGGCCTAAGAGTAGCATATAATTATAGAATGAGCAAAGCTACTTCTGAAACAGATGTGTGATACAAAATAACTTCATGTGGTCCTCTGCTGAATTTTATCACACTCACACCCACACCCCACTATACATTTGCATATTGCAGATGTGTCAACAAATCATACAATCTCTTGAAACTTTAGTGGTTTTTCATATATATATATATATAGGGTTTAGTTCCAGCGGCGGTTCAAAATTTTTCACCTTTTGGGATTTAAATTTGGAATCTCAAGGTGGATTTTGAATTCCCTAAATCACTGAGTCCTAATTTTGTGTTCAAGGAATTCAAAATCTTTATATATACAAAAAAAAATTACATTATATATACAATATAATTTTTTATTAAGGGAATCCAGATGAACACCCTCACCCCTAGATACGCCCATATTCAGTTAAATACATTGAAACAGGCTCCATCTATATCTGCTTTGTTTAGTTAGACTGTGTTAGGTAGAAGAAACCTTGGAGAAAAATACTACTATATATCAATAATAAGGAGTCGCTATTGTTAGAGAGTGTTTTATCCCCAGCCTCAATGTGAAATTTTTCGATGCGAATCTGGATTAGTCGGATTTCAAAACAAATATTGAACATAAAAAAAAAAAAAAAAAACTTGCATGGTATATATCTGTTTCTGTTAGGATGAACCAGGATCACAAATAGGACATGTTTGGACCCAGGGGAAGAATTAAGTTAAAAAAATTGATTTCCTAGAATATGTACTGCCTTCCAATGAGACTATACAATAATACAAATTAAAGCAGCAGGAAGGTTGGAATATATCAAATCTGTCTTTAAAGAATAGCTCCGCACCTTACTCATCGTGCAATGACAGGGTTTCTATCGAAAAATTACATTGTTTGAATAGGGTAAAAATGAATTTGTTTGTTATCTTAAGCTTTTAAATCCCCTCTACATAAGTAACTTTTTTTTTATGACAAGGGAAACTCGTAGCCGCTACCCTTTGGGTGCACACAGGTAAAATTCTGCTCCTATGCAATAGCTCGCAAACCACACAGGAGAGGTAACCCGTACTAGACAAGCCTTGTGCGACGAACTTGATCCAAAAGGCAAACCCCTTAATTTCAAACTTTGAGACCTCTAACATGGAAGTCTCAAGCCCAAACTGAGCCACCCCGAAGGGTTAAATGTCAAAATAAGTTCAAAAATGGTGACAAGGAAAAGTTGCTCGTATAATAAGCATTTTTACTTTCAATTCTAAAATTATGAGTTCAAATAACCAAGAAAACAAAAGGACGAAAGCTTCTACGAAGAGGTAAAAAAAAAAAGTAATTGCTTTAGACCACAGGTAAAAGTCACAAATATGATATTCTATGAGTTTTTCAAAATCACGTGTATAATTTATTTATTCTTAGTTTCTTTAGGACCTACTGCAACTCATCTCAAACTTTATGTCACATGAGAATTCATTTTTTTGAGAAACAAAAGGAGCTTTTAATTCTTGATATTTGTGAGGTGGAACAAGCAAATGAAAGTAGACAAATTAAATTTAGTACATTAAACTCGTATTATTTGATACACTTTTCGTCCACTTTTACTTATTTATTTATATTAAAATTAAATATTTATTTTTATTTAATCAATTAAAAAATTAAAATAGATAATATTTTATACATTTCATATGTATAAGAATGATAGATAAGAAATATGAGAATATTGAGATGATGTGTTCAAGTTCATGACGGCTCTGTACGTAAAATGTGTTTCCTTAGTAAGTGATTCAATTCTTCTTTATTTTTGGTTTAAGAAAGTGATTCAATTATGATATAAAATGTACTTTTTTGTTTTAATATATTTGTCAAATCATATTTTTAAAGTTTCCACATCACATATTTAAAAGAGGAAATTTCGCAAATAGCCACTAAAAATAACTTAATTAGGCTTCATAGCTATGGTTTGTTAATTATTATCCGTAGCTACATGTTAGAGGGAGGAGAGACGCGAGCGAAATTAGGAGAGAGAGGAGAGAGGCAAGCGAGAGAGGGCAAAGAGTGGAGAGAGGTGAATTATATTTGTATATCTGTCAGATAATTGTGTGTATATATATATAACTGGTATACATATGTATTTGTATGTCTGACAAGCGAGATTGGGAGAGGAAGGAGAGAGGCGAGCGAGAGAGGGCAGAGAGAAGAGAGACGCACGTAATTATAGCTAAAAAGAGGCTGCGAGTGGTAATTAATTCAAACTATAGCTATGTTAGCTAATTAACTAGTATATGTTTGCTTATCCGCATAATTTCTCCTATTTAAAATCATATAATTAAGAGACATTTTAATACATTTGACATATCAATCATTTTAGACCATTAGATTTAAAAAAATTATTCACTTACTTAAATTAGGTTGTAGACATTGAAATTTATGAGACTTTACCCGACGTGTTCAATTCTAGTTGGGATTCTTGAAAACTAGTCTATCATAAACCCTAGTTCATGTCTATATAAACAATACTATATTATATATATGTCTATAGGCTATAGCTTATATAAAGGATATTAAATATCTTTAAAGAGTATCTCGAATATCTCATAAACTCTTGCGATATTGATAAAGAGATCAAGATATGTCAGACTCTTCTTGATAATCAAATACTGCAAGAAGATCCATAAATCTTTTCGTAGAGATCAAATTCAAATCATTATAGTTCGAGAGATACGTCACTAACGAAAAAATCTTAGTAAAGAATCAATGAAGGAATAAAATCGTACTCATATTGTTTTATCAATAATATTTTTATTTCTTCAGATTTTATTCGTGGTTAACTTATATTTCATATATATATATATATATTAGTTTTCTTTTGGTATAATAATTGACTTAAGAAACAAACAAAATGAGGGAAAGTGCGAAGAACCTGTGTTGTTCAAACTTATTCGTGAATATGACCTTTGCCCCTTTGCCAACCTGCCCGACTCAACTTCTCTTTGTCTCTCCTTTCTCTCTTCACTTATTCCTAAATTACCCCCCATTTCAACTTCTTCCTTTTTTTTGTTACTTTTTGAATTTAAATTATATATAATAACACTCTCAATATTTTTTATATTATCCATATTGTTAACATGATATAACAAATGTTCCTTCCATTTCAGTTTATATGATGTAGTTTGATTGAGTAAAGTTTAATATTAAAAAAAAACTTTTAAATTCTGGTTTAAAATAAGTCATAGATTTGTGTGGGATAAAATATTTCATTAAGGGTAAAATGAACATTTTATAGTTAAACTGTTATTGAATATAGAAATGTGTTATTTTTTTTTAGACTGATCAAACGAAAAGTGTCATATGATTTATTGGAACAAGAAAAAAAAAGTAATTTTACCTTATTTTTATGATACGTGTAGCGTTTTGACGATATAAAAAGTATAAAACATTACACTTGTGATAAAACACAAAGTGTTACATTATCATTTATTAGGACTGAAATAATTAATTAAGTGTCATTAGATGGAAAAATTAAAGTTATTGAAAGATATTTGGAGGAAAAATGAAAGTTACAAAGGATTTAAATGACAAACAAAAGTTACTAAAGTATGCCTTTCTCCAAAAAGTTAAATAGCTCTTGCCTACGTACATTACATACATTAGCTTACAAAAAATAATTTATTTGGTCTCACGTTAATGTCCCCATCAAATAGCCATCAGTACTCTTAGATGGTAAATATAATATTCCTTCTAGTTCGATATAAATAAATCATTCAAAATTTAAAAATGTATTAACTTCTTTTTCTAGAATTATTTTTTATTTAATATGATTTCAACTATTTTTAAATCTCATTAAGAAGAATTTGGAAAGACCTAAAAGAATAATTAAGACAAGTTGTCTTTTAATTATTGTCTTTAAATATGGAATGTATCATATCTTAATAATTCTTTTATATTGATTAGAGGAAAATAGTATTTCCAACCAAGCACCGTTAGAAAGTACTTTTTCATCTTTGGCAAAAATAAATAAAATAAAACTACTTAATTATAAAACGTTAGTAGTAATTTCAAAAAATTCAAAAACAAATTTCGTTGATTACATTTTTTAAACTAATTTATTGGTATATATCCTTGTAATTACATAAGGGTAGTCATGGAAGTTCCTATCATTTTTGTCAGGTCATGCTCTTCCCATATCTACAATAATTTATGTCCTCTTCTTGTTATTATTAATTGTTTCAAATTATATATCCCCTCCTAACTCCAAAAAAATCAGTACATATATTCTCTTCATTCTTTTATATCTCCATATCCCAAACCCATAAACGGAATAAAAAAACTAGCACAATTTTTTTTTAATGGCTAGTCATCATGAACTTGAACTATCAAATAATTATAGTGATCGAAGTGATGATGACATGGACGAAGACGAGGACGAGGAAGAGCAAGATAACATAGAAGAGGAGGAACAAGAAGATGATAATTCTAATGACTACAACATTTGTAGTGGTCGTAGTCGAAGAGGAGGACTGACAAACTTTTTTTCGTGGAAAGTCATAGACCCTAGAGCGCCTTGGGTTCAAGAATGGAATAGAGTATTTTTATTAGTATGCGCCACGGGGTTATTTGTGGATCCTCTCTTTTTCTACGCCCTTTCTATAAGCGAGACTTGCATGTGCCTTTTTATCGACGGTTGGTTCGCGGTAACGGTCACGGTTCTTCGATGCATGACCGATGCGATGCATTTATGGAACATGTGGATACAATTCAAGATGCATAAATTACGTCATTACGATGGAAAAATGGATGAAAATCGAATTAGTAGTAGTAGTCGAGGTTCTCGACTACATCAAGACCAGAGTTTTCGATGTTTTGTGGCCTTACGATACTTGAAATCCAAGAAGGGTTTCTTTTTCGATCTCTTTGTCATCCTTCCTTTACCTCAGGTGCGTTTGTTGAATATGTTTTATCTAATAGGTTAAACTTTTAGATGTTGATCGATGAAGTATAAGCTAAACACAAAGAATCAAAGAAAATATAAACCTAGATGCTTCTTTCGTGGTATATGTACAATATATTGTGATGATAAATGGTGATGCATGTTTTGTATTTTAGTATGAAATATTGTTAGTAAAAGAAGACAAAGGCATGCATGTCATGGCCGTTGGTTCTTATGCACGCCGTGATAACTTTGCGTTACGGTTCGGTCGAATTCAATAATTTTTTATTAAAATTATTATATTATTTTTAAGACATCCATTAAATATTACTACAAATTTATTACTATTAGAACCTCGAGTTATTACTTTTAGGATCCAATAACTTAAAACGATTAGAATCACAAAGCCATAAACTTCAGATTCTGATTACATGCATCTCGTCTGTTTTTCGTAGAGAAAGAGGAACTCAAACAAATTTGTACGATAATATAATGAGGAGTAGTCTACCTCACAGATATCTCCCAAGTCTATTTTTTTATTTTCTTCTATATATAGCTTCTGAGTCACCAATATCCCCTTTGGGTTAGATGTTTAAAAGCAGATTATAAACATCAAGTGTTCAAAAATGGTTTTAGGTACTAAATTAGTTTTATAAATAAGCAATTACTATATATATTTGGATACGAAGTAGTGAAATTGATAAAAAGAATTGATAAGCATTTAACAAATAGTATTCAATATTTTTTTTTAAAAACCCTACTCCTATAATCTATTTATAACTAAAAAAAAAGGGGGGCCCGCTCAAATTTTTGACACTTGTCCATCTTTTTTTTTTTAATATTATAGAATCAACACTATATAATGAACAGATAAAAGGATGATTTTCAGACTTTATATTTCATATTTTAAAAATATATATATGTATGGACAAAAACGGATGCCAAACTCGAATTTGTGATCGTGATATGTATAAAATGTATCTTGAAGCCGCAAGATTTTAGTTGATACTGCTAGAAATAAAGATTTTCTCACCGTAAATTAGTAGAAAATTTGTGTTATAAAATATAATGTTTTAATTTATTTTTCACCGAATCAGCTAGAAAAATGCATAGCGTGAGAAACAAACTCTCATTGATATACTGGAAAGCTTCCTCATAATTACTATTTTTTCTTTTCACATTGATTCAATCAAATCGCTGCTGAACATTTTTCAATGAGAAAATAGTGATTTTTTAGTTGTGCGAACACCAACATTATTAGGAGTCGTTTGGTGTGAGGTATAAGGTATAATAATCTAGGGATAAAATGCATGATTATTTTATCCTACGTTTGGTTGGAGATACTCCCTCTGTCCCTAATTACTTGTCCACTTTTGAATTGACACACTTATTAAGAAAGCAATTATTGACATAGTGAGTTTACCATTTTACCCCTATTAATTATGAAGTGGATGGATTAAAAATTCAAGATTTTCAAGAAATTCTACCTTTTTCAAAGTAATTAATTGAGGGTATAATAGGTAAAATTATTTTGTCCTTGCTTGATTTGTCAAAATGGACAAGTAATTAGGGACAACTATAAAAGGAAAAGTGGACAAGTAATTATGGACAGAGGGAGTATTATATTAGACAACCCTGGAATATTAATTCCACCATTTATATCTTAGTGATGAGATAAGTTATATATCTCATATACATGGTGGAATAACATATCTTAGGATAACTTATTCCAGAATATTTAATTAATATTTAGTTACGAGATAACTTATTCCGAACCAAGCGATCAAAATAAAATTACCTCTTTAATTAATAGGACTATCCATATTTTTGACATGTACATTCAGTAGCTTAGTAAATAATATTTATTAATTTTAGAAGTTTGAGGGAATTATTAATTAATAATTTGATATTATTTTGTTGCAGATAGTAATGTGGGTAGGGATTCCAGGTTTACTGGAGAAAGGATATATAACAACAGTGATGACAGTATTATTAATAATGTTTCTGTTTCAATATCTGCCCAAAATTTATCACTCAGTTTGCCTACTAAGACGCATGCAGAATCTCTCTGGATACATTTTTGGTACTGTTTGGTGGGGAATTGCTCTTAACTTGATTGCTTATTTTGTTGCCTCTCACGTAAGTATTCACTATTTTCATATTCAATTCGTTCATTTTTATTTGTTCAGTATTTTAAAAAATAGATTTTTATTTTTACTTATCATTTTTAACATATCAAGAAAAGATAATTAATATTTTCTTGTTTTATTATTAGACATAATACATATACATGTTCTTTAATTTGTTCTCATTTGATATTTATATCTTTCGATTTTGGGTGTGCACAATAGATACTTAAACTTGTATAAAGTTGAATGAGTAGATACACACAAGTTTCCTACATGACAATTTGTATGAGACACCATGTGTTTACTTGTTCAACTTTATACAAGTTTTAAGTAACTAATATTGTGCATATCCAAAGTTGAAGGACAGACATAAATGTTAATTAACGTCAAGTTAAAAGACACGTTTATGTGTTATACCGAATTGTTACACTCTAAAATATGAGCATATATACAGGCAGTGGGAGCATGTTGGTACTTGCTAGGAATCCAAAGGGCAGCAAAATGTTTGAAACAACAGTGCAGAGTTACAAATGGTTGTAGCCTAAGAATATTGGCATGTGAAGAGCAAATATTTTATGGAACAAGTAGTTTGGTGAAGCATAAAAGTAGAGTCATATGGGGTGAGACCAAAATTGCAAGATCAACATGTCTAGCCTCTGAACACAATTTTGGTTATGGAGTTTATAAATGGACTGTTCAACTTGTCACAAATGAGAATCGTTTCGAGAAAATATTATTTCCCATCTTCTGGGGTCTCATGACTCTCAGGTACGTACGTACTTATTTTACTTTATCTCTTTAATTTAAACGGTGACCCATCACTTCTTGAAAACATGGATTAGCTTTAAGAATTTATCAGTAATTCCTAGCTAATTCATCGCTAAATAGCTTCTGGCTAATTGAATTTTTATATAATCCGTTTCTAATTTATAACTAAATGAGATTAACATAGAATTTTGGCTATTTAGCTATGAAAATATCTGTCGCTAATTTCTTATTTTCTTGTAGTGTGTCTTGTCTAACTACAGAATAGAATAAGATACAATTTTTATACTATTTGATTGAGTGATAAGAGAGAATTTTAGTAAGAAATGAAAGATCATTAATAACTTCCTTCTATTCATATTATCTGTCTTTTTGAGATTTTTGTACAACTTTAAAAATGAATATTTAGTAGCCCCTAATTAGTCATAGGAATATTTATGTTTGATCTCTCTTTTAAACGTCTCACTTAATTATAACCAAATAAGCAATCAGAGACGGATGTAGCGTTGTTATGACACCGTTTTTATCTTTGAACTCAATATTTTCGATGCGAAATAAATAGTAGTAGGTTGGAAGTCTGAACCCATAAAAAAAAATTACTTGTCACTTTAGTATAAAATAACAAATCAGAATATTGTATTTAATTATATGATAATTTTTCGTGCAGTACATTTGGCAATTTGGAGAGCACAACAGATTGGTTGGAAGATGTATTCATAATCATTGTTCTCACTACTGGTCTTCTTCTTGTCACTATGTTGATTGGTAATATCAAGGTAACCTTCCTAAACATGAGTCTCAATATAGCTATTGAATTTTTTTGACTTATTTGTGTATTTATATTTTTATATTTTGAATTTCTTTAGTGTAAATTCTGACTCTGTTATTGTCAATATTGACAATAGAGAACATGCAATGTTATTAGGGGTTGTTTGATTGCTGATTATAGTTATGTACGTAGGGATTGGTTTAGGTATGACCTAATTATTCCATCTTCTATATATCCTGCATAAAATAAAATACATAAATTGACTCAAAACTTGTACTACATGTTTTATTTGTGTAGAATTATAGAACGATGGACAAACATCGTACGTATTATGTTGAATTGTATACCAAGTGCATACGTAAACAATTCACTTCCTAACCAGCAACCAAACAATGTAATGGTGTTGTATATGTTATGGTCATTTAATAGTAATTATAATAATGTTGTGGTGAAGGTATTCTTGCATGCAACAACATCAAAGAAACAAGCAATGCAACTAAAAATGAGAAATGTAGAATGGTGGATGAGGAGAAGAAGGTTGCCTCAAGGATTCAAGCAAAGGGTCAGAAATTATGAAAGGCATAGATTTGCAGCAACAAGAGGAGTTGATGAATATGAGATGATAAGCAACCTTCCTGAGGGACTTAGAAGAGACATCAAATATCATCTTTGTTTGGATTTGGTTAGACAGGTAAACTTTTTCTTATTTTCCTTTTTAGTTTGTTTAAAAAAAATACTATTTTTTCTGTCCCAATTTATATGACTTACTTTTTGTTTTAGTTAGTTCCAAAAAGAATGAAACATTTATATATTAAGTAATAATTTAATTTTAAAATATTCATTTTACCCTTAATGAAATGATTTATAGCCACACAAATATCTATCACTTATTTAGACCACAAGTTTCAAAAGTCTTTCTTTCTTTCTTTCTTTCTTAAACTTCATGCCAAGTCAAACTAACTCAATGAGACGGAGGGAGTATCTTTTTTACATTAATTCTAACTTCTCGGAAAAGGGCATTTTTCACTCATCTAGTAACTATATGGGAATTTTTGGACCAAAGTATTGACTGCAAGGACATTTTTGAACCAAAATATTGACGGTAAGGGCATTTTTGAGTCAAACTATAAATGGGGGACATTTGTTCATTTCACATAGTTTAAAGACATTTTTGGCCCTTTCCCCTAAAATTTATAATTTTGTTTTAATTGCTAAATTTTATGTCAAATTAAAATCGGACAAACAAGTTAAAATGGAATGAGGATTAAAACTTGGGAACAAGTTATCCCAGGATAATATATCCTGGGATAACTTATCCCACCATGTATATGGAATAACTTATCCCATCACTATGATATACATGGTGGGATAAGTTATCCCAAACATGGCAACCAAACAAGACACCAATTTTTTTATCCCAGAACTATTTTTTTATCTCACGACTATTTATTCTTATCCTTCACGTCAAATAACCCCTAAATTACTTGTTGTACAAGTACGTACCCTTTTCTAGAATTTGATTGGTCAGTGTATTCTTAGTTTAAATGGACTGAATAACACAATGGGCCTAAAATGTGGGATTGATGGTCATTCAATTTTGATTTTATTTTATTCAATTATATTTTGTAACGAAAAATCGTTCGATTTTATTATAATATTTACGGAATTTATTAAATTATTTTTTGTAGTAAAAAAGTCACACATAGGATATGTTGTTGTTGAATTGTTGGGATTTTTAAGCGAAGTTTGAATAGAAACAGCATCCTAACTTTCTCTGATATTTGAGCAAAGTTATGTTATTTTTGTTACAAAAAAATAGTCTAGCAACTTTGGTGAAATAAAATAAAAATTGAGTGGTCGTTTACGCAATCAACTGAGCTTATCTGGGCTAGAATCATTCATATGTATTGCCCAAACTAATTATGTTTTGCACATATTTATTCAGGTTCCTTTGTTTCAACATATGGATAATTTGGTCCTGGAGAACATATGTGATCGCGTCAAGTCCTTGATTTTCACAAAGGGGGAAACCGTAAGTTTAAATGTCATGTAAACATTCATATTCCTAGTACATGTTGCTTGTGAAAGGTGACAAATATTTCGTAGAATTAGTCAACGTGCCTACAATCTGATCCAGACACCACGATTATTTTTCTTTTTTCTGAAAGATAACAAGAGAAGGTGATCCAGTTCAGAGAATGTTGTTCATAGTGAGAGGCCATCTCCAAAGCAGTCAAGAACTTCGAGATGGTGTCAAAAGTTGTTGCATGTTAGGCCCTGGAAACTTCAGCGGCGACGAACTTCTCTCATGGTAAGTTTACGGAGAGTAGTTGTTTGTGTTTGGTTAATTAATTTGAAAAACAGGTCTAGTAAACTAAGATGGTAGTGTATACGAGGTTAATTCACTCTGAGATTGATGATCCCATCTGTGTATGACATCGAAATAATCATTTGTGAATGATAACACCTCAAAAACTTGGGTAAACAGGCTTTTGTATATTTTGACATGTTTCAAGCCTAAATCTTGTGTGTTCTTCATTCATTTTTTTTCCCAACAGGTGCCTCCGGAAACCCTTCGTGGAGCGTCTACCGCCTTCCTCCTCATCGCTAGTGACTCTCGAGACCACAGAAGCGTTTGGCCTCGAAGCAGACGATGTCAAGTATGTCACTCAACATTTTCGCTACACATTTGTGAATGAGAAAGTGAAGAGAAGCGCCAGATATTATTCTCCAGGATGGCGAACCTGGGCTGCCGTTGCTATTCAGTTGGCCTGGAGGAGATATAGACACCGGTTGACACTCACATCGTTGTCTTTCATTCGACCAAGACGACCGTTGTCTCGATCTTCGTCGTTAACAGAAGACAGACTCAGGCTTTATACAGCTCTGCTCACTTCACCAAAGCCTAATCAGGATGATTTTGATTTTTAAGAAGAGCAACAAACAAAGAATTCTCCTATGGAATGTAACGTTCTTTTCTGTTATGAGAAAGGAACACATCCCCCTCCCTCTATATGTCCTTCGATTGTGGTATGTAGTAACCTCTCCGTTTCAATTTATGTGAATTCATGTTTGATCAGACACTGAGTTTAAGAAAGAAAAGAAGATTCTGATCTACACAGTCCGTACATTTTGAGGTCATGTAGAACATCTCATATCAAGTGTCTGATTCTATTCTCCATGTGTGCTACTTGTATCTTTTCCCAAATATAATTATTTCTAATCTTATATAATCTTAAATCTCCACTCATTGTTCTTCTTTACATGAAGCATTGCATTAACCTTATACACCATCAATCCAAAGAAAGGCAATAATAAAAAGTGTGGATCTGATTTTACATTGCTATTCTGGAAAAAGACGCACTTACATAAACATTCTCTACTGCTTTACTGAATCCACTGCCTCAACTTGTTGCCGAGCAAGATACCTCTCCCTCCGCTCTTTCTATAAAGCATAGTGAGCAGAAACACATTGTTAGAGGAATGAAGTAAGTCGGGACTTAGAATTATTCATGTCTTTACACAAATAGCAGATACTTACCCATTCATCTACTATTAAACCTTCTCCCACAACTTTTGGACCTGTGTCAACGGGAGGTTTCTTCTCAGCTTCTGTTGCAGCCTCAGCTTGGGCCAGCTGACGTTTTAGTTTATCCAGTGCCTTTAATCATTAAAATAACTTTGGTTGGAGACTGCCCATTAGCACAATGTATAAACAAACAAATATAACATGTTCAACACTTACTGGAGAAGGGCGTTCAGGGTCCAAGAACACCACCTTTAGAGTACGCTCAATACTGACTTTATCCTTTTGTTCATCAAACTGCATAAAGCAAACCAATGAGTGATACACCACTAAGAACTATTACTTCGGATACAGACCAGATATTCGATATAAGGGCAACAGAAATCCCACATTTTAGTTTTGGTTGCGACCTATGATTTACCTCTTACATTACAAAGTTTTCTACCAATAATTGCACCCAGGTCAAATGTAGTCCTTCTGTTGCACCAAGACTACTTTCCTAGGAGTAACGCATGATGATGAAAGGAAAAAAGAATCATAGATATCCAGAGTGATAAAAACTATGACTGAAAGATGGATTATGTATGAAATTGCTATCCTTCTCATTTTTTGTAATAGAGGAGGTGGAAAATTTATACTTCAGAGTTGTATGCAAAAGCAACTAAATATCATTAAGTTCTGAAAAGTTTTCAATCTCGGTAATGCTACTCTCTTCATCATAAAAGAAAATATTAAGATGTTTAGCTGATTAAGCTATTGAGATTAGCAAAGAAACTTGTCAAAAGAAAGCCTCACATCAAGCCTATATGTAAAAGGCTTTTTTCATTGTAGAAATCGCCAACATCAGGTTTTCCTGGAAAAGAACAACAGGAATATGTAGACAGCAGGGAGGGAAAGGTCATGGTTTTCCTACAATTATAAACACATCTCTCTAAGATATCATCAATGAATTTTCTATTCTGGGAATGAGTTGCTACGAACAAAGCATCTCTTTTCTTGCAACTTAGTAATTCTTTAAGCAAAAGAAGGTACCAGTAAAACATCTTTTCAGCCATCACCTACAGAAAGAAGCCTCTGCAGCAATCAACATTTTTGTAGAACGCCAACAAAAGTGGCTAGAACAACTCCTCAATAAGTGAATGGAAGATGAAGAGAAATCACACCATATGAATATAGCCAGCACCAATTAGCTTTAGATCATTGGTCAAACAGATTTGTCTCTTACTCTCTTAACTAAAGGGCATCAACTGCAGAGCTTGTAACCAAATTACTAATATATTTAGGGTGTGTTCAGTATGGAGGAAATGAGAAAACGGTTGTTCGGTTGATCAAATTGTTTTGAAAACATTTTCTATAGGAAAACAAGTTCCTTAAAAATGAGGAAGATGACCTCCCGAATGGAAGTAGGGAAAACAAGTTCCACAAGTGGCATTCCACAAGATTGTGTTCCCCCCATCCTTCAACACACCTCATCTTCATCCCCATGCTCATAGCCCCCATCCCCACTACCCCATATCCCTACCCCCACCCCCACTCTCATAGCATTTGTCTAGATTATATACATACAAATGTTTGGATAATATTTTTAGCTTACATACCGAACATTAGAAAATAAGTAACAAATCCACTTATTTTTCTAGAAAACATTTTCCTTCACACTGAACGCCCTTAATGGAAGTTACAAAGAAACAATCATCTAACAAGATGTCAATGTGCCAGGCTGCCAGCAATTCGTAGAATATTCAGTTGTTAACTTTGATGGAGCTCCCCTATTTTCATTCAAAACATCTGATGAAAATATACTCTATTATTAAACACTGAAGATGACAAAAGCTTATATTTCTTAATCATTGTTTCTAAAATATCTTTGAGCAAATTGAATTGGATTCTCACCAAAGAAGATACACGGAATAGAAAGGAAAACAAGAAACTTAATGACTTCCAATTTAAAGTATGTTTAAATCCATGATCTACAAAATCGATTCAAGTTTGAAAATTTGCTGTAAGTGAATAACTAATAAACAGGATTCTGTCAGTAACAAGTTCAATGTGTAACAGAAGAAAGTACACATGCATATAAGCCAAGGAACAGTGATGGCACCTAAAGAATTTGTGGTTTAATAGAGAAACTTGCAATTTTTCAAGGCCTAGAAGTTTGATTAACTTACCAACTCAGGTACGTAATCAGTTCCTTCTTTCACCTTCAAACTTATGATCTTGAACTTTACTTTGGTCTTTTGATCTATAGGTTTCTCATTGTTCTCAGGTTGTTCAATAAACTTGAAGACTGTCAATCAGATACATAACAAAAAATAAATGGAAGATGTAAAAACAAATAACTGTTTTCCACTCAAAACAAAAAGGATATTAAATTAATTGAAATAAAAGTGAGGAGAAATTTATACCAGTAGCAATCAAGCTTTCCCCAGGTACAAGAATACCTCCAGGAGGTCGCATGTAGCAGCTCTTTGGTGCAGTAGTTTGAAACTTAAAAATTCAAAAGGACCCAGAAACTTACTTAAAAACTCAAAAAGGAATTAGAAGCTTAAACCACTGCTTATTTCATCATCCATATGGATTAATGATTAAGATAACAATACAATATCTTTGAATTGAATTTCGCAAGAAACATCGCAAATTTTATAACTTAAGCAAGTTATAAATCAGTAAGCTACTGCATACAAAAAGTGTTGCAGAAACGGTAAAGCCGGTAAAATATCAATGGCACCGCATACTCAAACTGTGTTTCAACTAAAATAAAAAAAATTTAAATCTTCATTTATTATCAATGCCAAAAAGCTTGATAGGCTGCAAACACAAGAAATAGCGGGAAATATTTTACCTTGAATGCTACAAAAGATTTGCTTGTGTTCTTAATCTTTATGGCACTCTTCGCCTGCTTTCCCGGTTCATCTTCAGAACACAAAAGTAAAACAACAACCATCATTCTATCATTGCCAACATAACATAGCTAAAACAGAATTTCATTGCTTCAAACATGAATATAATATTATTTGGTACAAGGCAAAATGTTTTCCTTGATAAAATCGTTCTCCAGTGTTCAATTAAGTGATCAATGAAGTGAATTGAGCACCATGAGGTCTCAGGTTCAATTCCCAATAGAGACAAAACACTAGGTGATTTCTTGCCATCTGCACCTATTGCTAGTGGGAGGTGACAGTGACAGATATCTCGTGGAATTAGTCGAGGTGGGAAATCTGGTGAGGTGACAGATACCTCATGGAATTAGTCCAGGTGAGCGCAATCTGGCCCAGACGCCATGGTTATCAAAAAAAAAAAAAAACAGAAGTATCTTCCTTTCACTTATGGTCAGAAACCATTTTGCTTTACAAATATCATAACTCCGACTAGATATCACTTGATTTTAAGTTTATAGGTTCTGAATAGATTTTTTGTACATATGAAATGAATATTTTTAACGAAAATACAGAATTTGAGCCCAAATTACTTTTCTTCGTACTATGAATAATTCAAACAATAACAATTTCTTCGAACCTAACGACTTTAAAGTGCAATAAAGTAGTATAGGGTTTAGGAGCGATGACTCACATGGGAAGTAGAGATTGTTAGAAGGATCGAGCCGGAGCCGACGCTTAGCCGGAAATATCGATTTAGTGAAGGGGCAAAGCCACGAGAGTTTCCCGTTGGACTGCTGTCGCTTGCGGTGGTCGGCGGCAGCCATGGTGGAATGCCGATGATAGCTTTCAATTTCAGGCCATAAACAAATTTAGGGGAATGAATGTTGTCGTTTAGGTGGAGCTAAAAGTTTGACTTTAATTTATTTTTTTGGGAAGACGTATATAAGTCAAAAAAGATGATAATATTATGGACTTTTTCGTACGTTTATCAACTCGTCAAATCAAGTTTAAAAATGTTATTAAATTCCAAAATTGCACATAAGTTAAAGTCACTTAAAAGTTATAAATTATATATAGTAATAGAAAACATATCATCACTAAATATGTATAGAAAATGTATCATAAGTATAAAAATTATATAATTATTGTATAAAATACATATTTCTACAATATTATTTTGCGTATAATAAATGTCTAATGGTAAATGCACTAATGATACACATATTGTATATCGTTCTTATACACTTGATATCACCAGCAAGAATTATCAAAAAAACAAATGAAGACCGCTGAAAAAATCTATCTATATATAAAAGGAGAAGAAAGAATGACACATGTCAGCACCACAAATTTTTAGAATTTTAAATAATTAATAATCAATAATTAAATAATTAAAAATCTATCCATTTTGAATTTAAAATAGTTTTAACATCACGTTTTTACACTATACACAAAAAAAAAAATGCTCCTTATTTATAGCAACTAAAAAATAAAATAAATTGTTATCTCCTTTTTTTCTCTATTTTATTAATATTATACTTATCCAAAATCCAAATCAACATCAAATTTTCGGTTTTATGTATGACTAAAATTAATTATTTGTAATTATATTATATAAATAAATTACAATTTAAAAAACAAAACAGTTATTTTGAAAATCAAAATAACAAACTCCATATGATTTTTAAAACACTATTTTTTAAAAGTAAAAATTACAAAAAATAGATTTGCAAAAAATTTAAAAAAACAAAGACACGTTAATGTTTTTACTTTTTAAATTTTGATTTACGGAAATAGTAATAGTGATGCCTAAAATATAGGTAACAGATTAAAATAGG
>JAJOOR010086305.1:0-27517 GCA_036250505.1 Solanum acaule | reverse complement strand
AAATTAAGAAATAAATTCTTTTTTTCTGGAAAAATAGTTTCAAATGAAGGAGTAAATTAGTTACTGTAATGAAGATTTGAGAAGAAAACTATTGAATGAACAAGGAAGAATATTATGAAGTGAAAATGATTTTCATTAGTATTTATAGTGATAAAAAAAGTTAATAACATAACATATAAAAAATACTAACGGATTTGAGTGTAATTATAAATAAATGGGTATTATATGCATTAACTGTACCTAACTGAATAATAAATTCTTTTTAATAATAATCATTAATACTATTTAACCCATTTCTAAAGCCCTTTTTTGATTTCTCTTTTACGTTATATTTTTTTTTATTCCCATGATCTCATCTTTATTGTTATTTGTTTATTTTCATAAATCCTTCAAGGTTAATGAAGGAATGACACAACGTGGGCTGCAATCAGATTCAATTGGGCCTTTACTGCAATCTTATGTTTAATTGAGTATTATGAAGTTTTTATTTGTAGTCATTTAATTAGTAGCAGAAATGAAATAAAAATGCAATTAAAAATTTAAAAATGTCCAAAAATATGAGAAAATAAATAAATTCAAATGCTGGCCATAGAAAGGTGCCACATCACCTTTTCTATATCCAGCTTTATATTTATATATAGATTGTTGTTGATTGTACTCATAGGTCGTGTTAGATGAAAAGATTTAATTCAAATTTTCTAATACAGTTTTTAAAGATTTTTTTGTTTTTGATAGCATCAAAGATACCAATGATTTATACTCATATTAATATATGAGTATGATCACAATGGAGTGCTATTGTATAAGAAATGATAAGAGTTAGTTTAAATTCTTAAAAATACTAAAAATTAATTTGTACTAACTCTCGTCATTTTTATTATATTTAACAAAATTGCAATCATACTAGAACATAATAATAAGATTATTTGAATCTTAAAAATGCATACAGGATTCATTCAAAATAATTGAAAAGAGTTTAAGTACTTAACTACTTTTTCTTTAAGTATGATCATTTTAAATTTGTACTCATTTTAAAATCTGAGTATGATCATAATTGAGTGTTATTGTAAAAAGAATGACCAGAGTTAGTTCAAATCCTTAAACATATTAAGGATTAATTGTGCTTACTCTCGTTATTGCATTCAACGCTATTATGATCGTACTTGAATGTGAATATGAGTAGAAACACTTTATTCAAGTTTACTTACATTACTTTAAAGGCAAACAACTTTGTATATGAAAATTCTGGAAACTAATTGGATGAAATAATAGAAGCATATATTTAAATGGGTTATATGATAAATTTGATTAACCAATTCTATTTTTTATGCTTTATTATCATAAGAAGATTCTGTGAAACTTAAAACTTTATGTATGAGTTATTCAGAAACAAGAAATAGAGTTTAAGTAATTAATTACTATTTTTTATCGATAGGGTAAACGATATTAAGAATTTGTACTTGTATTAATGTATAAGTATGATCACTATTGAGTAATTATAAAAATTACGACGAGAGTTAATTCAAATCCTTAATATTACTATGAATTAATTTGCACCAACTCTCGTTTAACTTTTTTTCATTTAATGTTATTGTGATCGTATTGGATAAATAAAGATTACATTTCTAGTATAGATACTAAAGTTTTTTGTTTTTTTGATATAGTAAAAAATTCTAAGAATTTGTACTCTTATTTATATACGAGTATGATCATAATTGAGTGTTAAAATATAAAAAATGACAAGAGTTAGTTCAAAAGTTTTAAAGGACTGGATTAATTTGCGCTAACTCTCATTTTTGTTGTTACATTTAACGCTCAATTGTTATTGGTCATACTCATATGTAAATATGAGTACAATCACTACACGATGAGTATGATCATAATTGAGTGTTAAAATATAAAAAATGACAAGAGTTAGTTCAAAAGTTTAAAAGGACTAAGGATTAATAGCTAATTCAACTATTTCATTGATCCAAGGATGAATTTCCCTTAGCCCTTAAGCTTTGCTAGAAAGCCGAATCAATAAGTACGGATTTTTAGACAATCATCTTAGAATAAGAAAGGATTGTTCCTGATCCCAAATTTGCTACACAACACAAGTAGACTGCGCTAACTCTCATTTTTGTTGTTACATTTAACATTCCATTGTTATTGGTCATACTCATATGTAAATATGAGTACAATCACTACACGATTGGGTCATATTAGATGACGAGATTTAATTCAAATTTATTTTTGTTACTTAAAAGACAAAACATATATGTAAATTTAAGTGATGTAAATAAGTGGATGAGGTAATTGAAGCAAAGATTTAAAAAGATTGTATGATAAATTTGATTTAAAAATTTATCTCTTCACATATATCATAAAAAATAAGAAGAATTTTTGAATCTTCAAACTATATTCATGAGTTATTTAGAAACAAAGAATATTGTTCAAGTAATTAATTACATTTCTAGTAAAAATATTAAAGATTTTTTTTTTGATTGAGTCAAAAAATACTATAGATTTGTACTCATACTAATGCATAAGTATGCTCACAATTGAGTGTTTTTATAAAAAATTTGATGACACTTAATTCAAATCCTTAGAAATACTTAGGATTAATACATAGACTCTCGTCATTTTTTTAATGGTTAACACTATTGTGATCATACTGATACATAAATATGAGTACAATCATTACGTATGTGGTTCCTATTAGATAATGATTGTTAATTTAAGTTTACTAACGTGTAAATAAAAGTGCTCGTAATAAAAATGACAATATAATAGAATAATTTTTTCTTTTTGTTTTGAGAAGTTAAAAAATACTAAAGATTTGTACTCATATTAATACACAAATATGCTCACAATTGAGTGTTTTTGTTAAAAAAATGACGACAATTAATTCAAATGCTTAAAAATACTAATGATTAATACACCGACTATCGTCATTTTTTTCAATGATTAACACTATTGTGATTATACTGATACGTGAATATGAGTACAATCATTACATACATAGTTCATGTTAGATAATGATTGGTAATTCAAGTTTACTAATATGTAAATAAAAGTGCTCGTAATAAAAATGTCAAAATAATAAAATAAGTTTTTCTTTTTGTTTTGAGAAGTTAAAAAATAATAAAGATTTGTACTCATATTACACATGTTCATAATCGAGTGTTTTTTGTAAAAAAAATGATGACAGTTAATTCAAATCCTTAAAAATACTAAGGATTAATACAAGTATGATCACAATGAAGTGTTTATAAAAAAATGATGAGAGTAGGCTAAAATCCTTAATATTATTAAGGATTAATTTGCACCAACTCTCGTCAATTTTTTTTCAATTTAATGTTATTGTGATTGTACTGGATCATAATAATATGATTCTTCACGAGTTAATGGAGTCAATTTTTGTCACGCCCCGAGCCTACACCCTGGACGGGACCGGCACCCGGAGACCATTGCTGGCCCCAAGCGAACCCTTGGCCTGGCTTTCTTAACTTAGCGGAAGCCTGACTCAACATAATAACTTCATGCAATGCAAAATCATAAGACAATTGCCGCAAACATTGTCAACAAATTCTGTACCATGTCTTTTTTGCCAAACTTCAACAACCAACTGTATGCTGTAAGTATAGTCCCCCTTCTTCCATATCAAGTTCAACATGTAAAGCTTGATTTTGATTTCCAGTTCGATCATCAACTGATGACGGAGCTGTATTATTGTTGAGATTCTGCCTTAAATCACCATTTGCATGTTCTCCACTGATCCCCAATCTTTCAATTTCTGATGAATTGATTGGGCTTCTTAAGACTACTTCAATCTTTTGCAGCACTTTATAGCAGAAGCAAGATTGCTTTTAGAATTCGAAATCAGTATCATGATCTAGATGATTGCTCTGAATTTTGATACAGGTCGAAACTCAAATCCAGTCAGAATTTCCAGCTAGAGAGCTCTTATATCATGTGATTCTTTGAGAAAGAAGATGAAGATTAATATCAAGAACTAAGAGAGTAATTTGTAAGTATTTTATTTGAAATAGGTAACTTGGTAATATATCACGAAACAGTTCAGTATTGAAACCATATATACAAATGTCTCTTTTCCCACTGTTTTTAGTCTAGTCTAAAACATAAATGATGTAGTGTCACTAGAGTATAATTGATTGCTCCAAAAATATAACAATAACATATAGTTTAACTTAACCTTCTAAACACTATTCTTTCCGCTCTCGAAACACTTAGAATTTCTTTCTTTCTATATAGTTTACCATATACTAGTTTTATTGATTGGTGAAAGGTGCAAAACACATACATTAAACTAGTTAATATAAAATACGTATTACTTATAATTGTTTTTTTTGCATACATTAAACTAGTTAATATAAAATACGTGTTACATATAATTGTATTTTATAATTGTAAAGGCATTGGCAAGAAAGCTATTATAATAATTTTTTCAGTAAAAAAGTGACTGAAAAAACCATAAAGCTATTAAAAGAAATATAAATTTAGAAGTGTTTTTACAGGAAAAATGATAAATGAAAAAAATGATTATGCAAATGTAGTTAGAGAGTTTATTTTGAAAAAGATGTTCCAAGAATTACAAAAATATTATGATCAAAATAGTGAAAATTTTAGTCAAATCAAAATGATTCACAACAACAATATTTTAAACGTATCTTGAGGATAGTGCTCTTCTCCAATCCAGTTTGATCATAACACGGAAAATATTATGAAGATATTAGCACCTTATGTGGAACAATTAAATATATATTTTTTTTAAATGTGAACTTGTCTATAATAAAGGAAAAAGATTTTGGAGTATCCTAAAATCAGTCAAAATCAGGAAAAACATATATGAAAATAATGAGTGATTCGATATATTTTTTCTCTATCTAAGGAAAATACCTATTCATAAGGAAAAGATCTATTTACCTAATTATACTTTGTGATTTTTATTCATTAAATTAAATTGTGTTTCATGATTTCCTATTCAATGTTGCAGTTACTCAATTAAATGTATTAGTCATAAAAGCATGTTTAATTTTGAATCGTGTGACTAATTTTCCAATTTTAATTGGCGTTTGCAAAAGAAATTAAGAAAAGGGTAAAACTGTCAAATTCTCATGTATTAGGGAGTATTAGAAAAAAGTCTATGGAAAAAAAATACGTCTATCACAGTTTCAAATTAGAGATTTTTAAACATTATTTTTCTAAAAGGATGATTGAGGGTGAATATAATGTTTAAATACCACTGTTTTTGGTTGATGATATTAGTTTATTGTATTTCGTAATTTAGACTAACAAATAGTTCTGTTATGATGATTAAAAAGTAATTTTAGACTTGAGTTTGATCGATTAATAACAGCGCATGGATTAAAATTTTGCAATTAAAATACAGTAATGTAAATGAGAAGTATTATATATACTAATAGAGATAATTTGTTTCTTCAATGGAAAATCTGTTGAAATAATTGAAACGTAGTACGTAATATTAGAAGATATATTATTTTTTGTCATTTAAAAAGGAAACAAATCTCAAAAAAAGGAAAAAAATTAAATTGGTCCAAGATAATTAATTAGTATTTGATTTAAAATTAAAATTTCATTTGTATTTACAGTTATTTACAATGATACGTGTCTAGAGAAAAAAATATAATGAGAGTTTCGAATTCTTGATTCTCTGTTTTTTCAAATAAAATAAAACTCTCTGCCAAAAATCCTCTGTTTTCTCATAAGAACCCTATACTGAACTAGCAACCAATTTCATTCAGAGGTAAGTTTTAATACTGCTTCATAATTTATTTGAAGTTGAGTTGTTTTTGTTTCACTTTTTGGATTCAGTTTTTACCCTGCGGAGTCAGGATTTGAACTTTATGTGTTCTGAATAGGGTTAGTAACTAAATTTTGTACAAGGCTATGGCCTATGTGTTTTTGATATTTTTATGGATGAAGTACTTCAACTAATTGTTTGTGTAACCAGTTAAACAGTTTTTGGTGTTTCAGATTCACCTTTGACACTTGGTTAGGTTGATTTCATGTGGTTCTGATGGAATTTTTTTGAACATGTTTTGGTGGGAGCAAGTGATGTTTTTGAATTAGTATGGTTTGTTTCTTTTTGTTTTGTTAAAGAAAAATAGCCAACAAGTGCTACATGTGATCGGTAGTGTTTTCTTAAGGGATAACTAATCCAGGATTGAATTTATCCCCATGTTTGGCTGGGATACGATCGTGGAATAATGTTATTTTATCGGATGATAACTAATTTCAGGATAACTTGTTCCCCAACCAAATGAGAGTCCTAAGATAACTATTTGTGAGGCTACCATTCTTTGTCTTAACTAGATTTATATCTCTACCTAGAAAATGCAATCTGAGTGAATCCATAAATAGATATATGCCACTATTTGAAATGAGCACACGGTATTCTTTAGCAAAACGTGAAAGAATAGTTTTGCAATGTTCTCATTGCGTAACATATTGCATGTTCAGTTGTTCACTACTCATTTTGTTTCGTGTTTTCTCAACCTTAGTACAGCCAATCCTTTATGAATGTGAATTCGTCCTGTGCAACTAGAAAACTAGTAAGTACTAGCAATTCTTTAGCATTTTGCTCTTTCTTTCCATTGAGAGAAAGGGAACTTAGAAATCTTGGAAAATGGACATACTTCTGTAGAGTATTGTGGAGATATGTCGATAAGACTGAATAATAAGTAATTGTAATGGACCTTATCTTGAGTGAAATGGATTTTATGTTCTTAACTATTACCATATCTTGGTGTTTAGGCTTAATGTGTCGTCAAGTGAAGTGAACAATTGCATGAATGGACTACCACTGCACAAATTGACACCTCTTATTCCTTTCCCGTGTTGTTTCTTTTGCATGATTCCCCTACTACTTGTGCCACTCTGTATGTGATTTCTATGTTAAGTCTATCTCACATCGAGTTGAGATGAGGTTGAAATAATAATACACAAAGTAAGAGATTCCTACACAAAAACTTTCACATAAATGACTTTATACTTTGAACATCTTTTACATTGATTATGTGTTTGTACTAGTGATGTATTACCTCAATTTTACTTATGTGTAGCGTTTATAAGATGGCTGATGGAGAAGATATTCAACCACTTGTCGTTGACAATGGAACTGGAATGGTCAAGGTTGGTTAGCAAAAACTGCTTGCGATTCTTATTACTCTCTAGCTATGTGACTTTACTGATGTAAAACAGCTATGTTATTTGTTTCTTTAGGCTGGTTTTGCCGGGGATGATGCTCCAAGAGCTGTTTTTCCAAGTATAGTTGGTCGTCCTCGTTACACAGGTGTCATGGTTGGAATGGGACAAAAAGATGCCTATGTTGGTGATGAAGCTCAGTCCAAAAGAGGTATTTTGACTCTAAAGTATCCGATTCGACATGGTATAGTAGACAACTGGGATGATATGGAGAAAATCTGGCATCACACTTTTTACAATGAGCTCCGAGTTGCTCCAGAGGAGCATTCCATTCTTTTGACTGAGGCACCACTTAACCCTAAGGCAAACCGAGAGAAAATGACTCAAATCATGTTTGAGACATTCAATGTGCCAGCCATGTATATTGCAATCCAGGCTGTTCTATCTCTTTATGCTAGTGGTCGTACAACTGGTAAGCAGCACGTGTTGATTTGAACGCATACTAGTTCTTTTTGGCTTTCTGTTACTAATTTGTTCTCTGTTTTCCAACAAGGTATTGTGCTCGATTCTGGTGATGGTGTGAGCCACACTGTCCCTATCTATGAGGGATATGCACTTCCCCATGCTATCTTGCGGTTAGATCTTGCTGGTCGTGATCTTACAGATTATCTCATGATGATTCTCACAGAGAGAGGTTATTCATTCACCACTGCTGCTGAACGTGAGATTGTTCGTGATGTGAAGGAGAAGCTTGCGTATGTCGCACTGGATTATGAACAGGAGCTCGAGACTACAAAGAACGGTAAGGATGTTGAGAAGAGTTACGAACTTCCAGATGGGCAAATAGTCACTATTGGTGCTGAGAGGTTCCGTTGCCCTGAAGTCCTATTCCAGCCATCATTGATTGGAATGGAAGCAGCCGGAATTCATGAAACAACATATAGCTCAATCATGAAGTGTGATGTGGATATTAGGAGAGATTTATATGGAAACGTTGTGCTTAGTGGTGGCTCAACTATGTTCCCTGGTATAACGGATCGTATGAGCAAGGAAATCACTGCTCTTGCTCCAAGTAGCATGAAGATCAAGGTCGTTGCACCACCTGAAAGGAAGTACAGTGTCTGGATTGGAGGATCAATTCTAGCTTCCCTCAGTACTTTCCAACAAGTTAGTCTCATTTTCCCTCTCTTTGTTGTTGTCATCGATCAATCAACTATGTCTCAATCTCGAATAATTTGTTCTCTTCTATATATTTGCTAACGTACTTGCTTTGCAGATGTGGATAACGAAGGCAGAGTTTGGTGAATCTGGTCCAGCAATTGTCCACAGGAAGTGCTTCTAAGAGTGGTTTTGTTAACATTAGTTTATTTCCTATCAAATGAATTCTATATGTCAAGAGTTCTTGCGTTTTGTGTAATTTGAATTTGTTTGGTAACACTTTATGTTATTGAATTTGCAAGCCTAGATTCTTGTTTATGTCTTTCTACTGTGAATTTAACCTCAAACCAAACTGTATTTTATAATAATTAATGAATCACAATATAACAGTCTCTTTGTTAGAGAGCGTTTTACCCCCAATTTAGGACTTTCTGGTGTGAATCTGGTATTAGTCGAGCTCTAATGTGAGTACCGGACATAAAAAAAAAGAAGATAAATTATATAGGCTAAAGTTATTTTTTTGTTTCCTTTTTGACAAGAAAAAGTGATTGTTGATTTGGGACCCCTTAAAAACTAATTGATAATCGCCTATATAAATCGTCCAATGGACTACTACGAAGTACTAACCACTTTAAGTGTTTTTAAATATCAATTTTACCCTTAGAACAATACGAGATGCCACAATAATTATATAGATTATATTAGTGCGGAATCCAATCTAAATATCCAATTAATCATAAAATTGAGTTAAATAATTAACTTTTTTGAAGAGTGATGCGTTAAGTAAAGATATTAATAATTACTTTTTTTATACAATAGCCCACACATAAATACAATAGATTAACTGTTAATTAAATCAGTTTAACAATTTGAACTTTCCTAGACATTAATACTATGGTACGCCTTGGGGTATTTTAGTGGGAAACTTACCTAAATATATAATATTTTGAAAAATATTTACCATTTATAGCTATATAATTTTAGTATATGTATAATTCTTTTAATATATAGTGCAGGTTTTTTAATCAAAATAAGCCTAATACATTTTAAGATACATATACTATATCTATATTGCATGCAAAACTTACTTTTATACATGGTGTAATACATCTTTATTACATACATAGATCATTTTTAATACATTGTGCAATTTTTTTTTTTTTTATCACAATAAGTATAATACATTATAGTACATATATATTATATGTATATTTCACTTTTAATACATAGTACAGTAGCTATAGATGGTAAATATTTTTAAAAAATAGTATATCAAAGTAATAAGTAGAAAATATATTTAAAAGCAATAAATATTTTATAAAGAACTCTCAAAAAGATAATTTTATTTTATTTTTTCTTGAAATTTGTCTGATCACCTTTTCTAAATTTGTAGACAATAAAATCATCATTTGTTAGGTTGTTTAAAAAGAAGAAAAAAAAAAGGCCAACAAGCAATATTGCTTTGATTTGAAGCTTCAGTTTTATTTGCATCTGTTTCGTCTTCATAAAGGTCTGTTTGATATGTACCTGTTTTACTTGTATTTATGTACTTGTTATTTCTTTGCTAAATTTTGCGCGCTTTGAGTAATTTTGATTTTTGGATTCAGTTTGAAAATTGGGTATGAATCATGATGATTTCATTAGTTTTCTTCTGATCCAAATGTCTTTGAACATGAAAGGGGTTCAAATTGAATTCCGTCAGAAAATTGTACCTCTTAACAACAATAACATATCTAGTGAAATTTCATAAACTCGGGTTTGGGGATTGGGTAGGGTAGAGTGTAGGCATACATTATCATTACCTCCATGAGAGTAGAGACGCTATTTTCGAAAAACGTGGATGGTAGTTTGTTTAAGAAAACTTTTGGTATATTGTTTTTTTTGAATCTTCATATTAGTATTTCTGGCTCCGTCACTGTTTGCTAGTAGTGATTATAAAAGTGAAAGTCAAAGACCGATAGGATTATTGAACAATTTGAGATTGCAGGGAGTTAAAAGAGGAGAAACAGAATTTTATGAACAATTTTCACTTTGACTCTGTATTTCTATTCAGTGTCTCACCAAAATTATACTTTCAAAATAATTATTTGATGTCCTTACAAGATGGCTGATGGGATGGATATTCTTCAAACACTTGTTATTGACAACGGAACTGGATTCAGCAAGGTTAGTTAGAAATAAACTGGTTGAAATTTCAGCTCCGTGCGTGGTGTTAACTACATTTCTCTCTTAGTAATAAATAATAGTTGTTGTTGTTGTTTGTTTCTCTAGGTTGGCTTTGCTGGGGATGCTTCTCCGGGAACTGTTTTCGAAAGTATAGTTGGTCGTCCTCGTCATACTGGCGTCATGGTTGGAATGGGACAAAAAGATGCTTATGTTGGTGATGAAGCTCTCTCTAGAAGAGGTATTTTGACTGTGAGACATCCCATTGAACGTGGCGTAGTAAGAAACTGGGATGATATGGAGAAACTCTGGCATCACACATTTTACAATGAACTTCGTGTCACTCCTGAGGAGCATCCCGTTCTTCTGACTGAGGCACCACTTAACCCCAAGACAAATAGAGAGAAAATGACTGAAATCATGTTTGAGACATTCAATGTTCCATCCATGTATGTCGCAAGTCAGGCTGCTCTTTCTCTTTTTGCTAATGGTCGTACAACTGGTAAGAAGCAGATTGGAATGCCTGGTTCTCTACTGTTTTAGTCAGTCACGCTGATTTCGTTTGTTGATTTTCAACAAGGTATTGTGCTTGATTCTGGCGATACTATGACCCACTCTGTCCCTATCTATGAGGGACATGTACTTCCTCATGCGGTCTCACGGTTAGCTCTCGGTGGTCGTGATCTTACATGGTATCTCATCAAGATTCTCATGGAGGGTCCTTACATATTTAACAATTGCGCAATCAATACGCCTATTCATTTGAAGGAGACGATTGCTTATGTTGCACTGGATTTTGAACAGGAGATTGACAAGGCAAAAAATTGCTCAAAATCAATTGAGAAGGGCTATGAGCTTCCTGATGGAAAAGTCATCAATATTGGTGCTGAAACGTTCCGTTGCCCAGAAGCCCTCTTCAAGCCATCATTGGTTGGAATAGAAGCGACGGGGATTCATGAAAAACCCTACCACTCAATCATGAGATGCGATGTTGATATTTAGGAAAGATTTATTTGCAAACATTGTGCTTAGTGGTGGCTCAACTATGTTTCCTGGCTTTGTAGAACGTATGACCAAGGAAATCACTGCTCTTGCTCCGAGCTACACGAAGATCAAGGTGATTGCACCACCTGATAGGAAGTACAGCACCTGGATAGGAGGATCAGTTCTAGCTTCCCTCAGTACTTTCCAAAAAGTTAGTTTATTTTACTGAACGATCAATCATTCAATTAACCACATCGTCTCTCATTCAGAAATAGATAATTTGTTGTAATTGTGAATGTCTTGTTGAATAACTTTTTTATGCTAAAGGATTCAACACTAACTTCTACTTGGTCTGCAGATGCAGATGTCGAAGGCCGAGTATTTTGAATGCGGTCCTACGTTGGTTCACAGGATGTGCATCTAAGAAGGGGCTTATAGCCTAAATACTTCCTAGTTAAATTCCAGCAAACACTCTTATTTCAATCAGAGAGATGTCTTTTTTGAAGTAATACCCAATCTTGTATGCATTTTATATTTCGTCTATTGTGTTCAAAATATATTATTTGATTTATCTAGTGAATATTTCCCTTATTTGGGGTTTGAGCCAAAGTTACTATGGATGAACCCATAACTTATGCACTAAATCTCCTATGTGTCTTCGATTATGTTATTTACAAGCTTAAAACAAGATGAGATGTCACATGAAAACATGGAACATGTAAGTTAAACAAGTATTGAATTTTTTTTTTTCTTAAAGTTTATCTAGAAATCATGTGCAAACCACATGTTGCCAATAACAGTAAGTGGTTAAATATTTGAAAATTACGTAGTAAAAAACTTTAAATTAGCATAATTAACTCATGATTAAAGTATTTAAAAGACATGAAAAAAATTACGATCAAATAACAACTCATTTGACTTATAAATGTCACATTAATTAGAATGAAGGAACAATATTTTTCTGTACAATAAACAATTATAAATATGATTATTGAATTAATTTACAACTAACTAAATCAGTTATAAATAATGAGTGAATAGGTCAAACACCCACCCCCGAACTATCCCCACTCCCACCCCTCAAAAATGTCTGTCATAAAAGTCATTTCGTGAGTGAGTTTCGTATCTAAACTGTTAGATTTTCTATTATCTTATTTACCCTCTTAACTAAAATAAGAGGCATGTAAAAGATGAAAAAACTTGCACAATCAGTTCATGGAAGTTTAGGAGGATTATATGATAACCAATAGTTAAGAGATATGAATTTCACAAAATGTTAATATTTTAGGATGAGTTTTTAATTTGGTCAATTAAATTTTTTCTATGTATACTGTTAGTTGAAATTCATTGGCGGAGCTTTTGGATTATGATGTTTCACAGCATGTGTTATGACCCTATAGCAAAAAAATAATAATCCCATATGGATTAAATGAAGAACAAATATGAGGCTTATACCATCTTTAACTTTTCTACCTTAATAAGTAGCTTTTGGGGCTCCTAAAATTGTATCAATAACACTTGACTTGAAAAGGTCTATCTACTTGTGGTAGAGTGAAAGTAGAACCGTCAAGGACGGCGAATGAGATGTGTGGTGGTTATGATCCTATTGTAAAAAAAATCAAATCAATTAAATGGGAAAATGATATGGGGCTTATATAACCTTAAGCTCTCCACCGCAATAGAATTAAGTGACTCTACTATAGTTTCAAAATATTACATATTATAGCGACAAATTGAGTTTTATAGTATATATATTCAATACTCGTATGTCCTTATTTCGAGCCTAATATTAAGCATACTAGCATCCAAACCCTAACAATTTCTGAAATTTTCCCCATTAGAATTGAGAAAACGAAAAAGCTTAAAGATGAAATAGACGAAATTTGAGTGGATAGTGATTTAGATTCGAATTTTGTGATTTATTTTCGTTTACAATTACCTTCTCAATACTGCTTACTGAATTAGCATTGGATTCATCTTCAATTACACGTACTTTGTATTTGTATTTTTGTTTTTGAATCCCTATATTAGAATTTTTTGAATCCCCATATTAGAATTTTTGGGCTCCGTCACCGTTTCCAAAATAAATTTTACTTGCAAAATAAATATTTGAAGTCCTTACAAGATGGATATTCTTCAAACACTGGTTTTTGACAACGGAACTCAAATGACCAAGGTTAGTTATAAATAAAGTGGTTGCAATTTCAGCTCCATGCATGGTGTAAACTCTTTCCTTTGTTTCTTTAGGCTGGCTTTGCTGGGGATGATTCTCCAAGGACTGTTTTCCCAAGTTTAGTTGGTCGTCGTCATCATACTGGTCTCATGGTTGGAATGGGAAGAAGGCATCCCTATGTTGGTTATGAAGCTGAGTCGAAAAGATATATGCTTAATCTGAATCATCCCATTGAACAGGGCATAGTAAGAAACTGGGATGATATGGAGGAACTTTGGCATCACACATTTTACAATGAACTTGGTGTCCCTCCTGAGCAGCATCCCGTTCTTCTGACTGAGGCACCATTTAACACCAAGATAAACCGAGAGAGAATGACTCAAATCATGTTTGAGAAATTTAATGTTCCAGCCATGTATGTCGCAACCCAGGCCGTTCTTTCTCTTTATGCTAATGGTCGTACAACTGGTAAGAAGCAGATTGGATTGATTGCCTGGTTCTCTACTGTTTTAGTCAGTCATACTAATTTCGTTTGTTGTTTTTCCAACAAGGTATTGTGCTTGATTCCGGTGATTGTGTGACCCACATTGTCCCTATCTATGAGGGACATGTACTTCCCCATGCTATCTCACGCTTAGATATTGGTGGTCGTGATCTTTCAAAGTATCTCATGAAGTTACTCGTGGAGGGGTATAATATATATTATTATGACGGTTGGGAAAGATATAAAGATATGTTTCATGATATGAAGGAGACGTTTGCTTATGTTGCACTGGATTTTGAGCAGGAGAATGAGAAGGCAAAAAATTGCTCAAAATTACTTGAGAAACGCCATGAGTTTCCTAATGGAGACGTCGTTAATATTGGTGCTGAGGGATTCCGTTTACCTGAAGTCCTCTTTCAACCATCATTGGTTGGAATGGAAGCGGCAGGAATTCATGACAAAGTCTACAACTCAATCATGAGATGCGATGTTGATATTAGAAAAGATTTATTTGCAAACATTGTGCTTAGTGGTGGCTCAACTATGTTCCCTGGCATAGCAGAACGTATGAGCAAGGAAATCACTGCACTTGCTCCGAGCCATACGAAAATCAAGGTGATTGCACCACCTGAGAGGAAGTGTAGCGCCTGGATAGGAGGATCAGTTCTAGCCTCCCTCAGTACTTTCCAAAAAGTTAGTTTCGTATCCTTTTTATTTTTTAATTCCATTGTCACCAATCAATCAACCAATCATCTACGCCTCAATCACAAATAATTGGTTTTCTACTGTGTATCTGCTAATTTCTACTTGCTTTACAGATGTGGATAACAAAGGGCGAGTATGATGAAATTGGTCCAGCAGTTGTCCATAGGAAGTGCTTCTGAGATTGGTTTTGAGAACTTTAATAGTCTTTAGTTAAATTCCCATCAAATGAATTCTAATTGTTAGAGCTTTACGTTTTGTGTAATGTGGATATGTTCGGTAACACTTTATGTTATTGAATTTGCAAACCTAGATTCTTGTACATGCCTTCTACTGTGAATTTAACCTCAAACCAAATTGTAGTTTATAATAATTGATGAATCACAAAGTTATTCTTGGTTTCCTTTTTGACAATATAAAGTGATTGTTGATTGCGACCCCCCTCAAAAGCTACTCCTAAATATTGTACCCTTGTCTGTGTTCAAGTGACATTTCACCCCTAACCACAACATTTTTCGGGGAGAATCATCTAGCTCTGAGTTCGAGTGACATTTCACCCCTAACCACAACTCTTTTGTTGATTCTTCAACATCAGTCAGTTTGGACCTCCACTTAGTTTATGGATCCATAAGCAGTGACAATTACCGGAAGCTCATGCTTTTAAATACCAATTTTAACCTTTGTCATTTGTTGGAGTTGTTTAAATAGAATAAAATATCAAAAAGAAGAGCCAGTTAAGATAATTTCAAACCAAACAAAAAATAATTGGTCGAAGAGGAATATTGATTTGATGTGAAGTTTCAGTTTAATTTGCATTTACAGTTATTCCCACAACATTGGGTTCGTCTCCATAAAGGTCTGTTTGATTGTCAACCGCATTTGATTCGTCTCTATTTTGCTTGTATTTATGTGCTTGTTTATTCTTTGCTAAATTTTGGGCTTTTGAGTACTTCTAGTTTTAGATTGGGTATGATGATTTCATGTGGTTTTCTTCTGATGCAAATGTTGTTGAACCATGAAAGGGGGTTCAATTCAATCTCGCCGGAAATCCCAAAAGTCGGGTATGGAGAGGGTAGAGTGTAGGAAGACATTACCCCTACCTCTGAGGGCTGTTTTCCAAAGTGTAGTTGGTCGTCCTCGTCATACTGGCGTCATGGTTGGAATTGGAGGAAAAGATGCCTATATTGGTGATGATGTTCCGTCTGAAAGAGGTATTTTGTTTCTGAAATATCCCATTGAATGTGGCATAGTAAGAATGGAGAAACTCTGGCATCACAAATTTTACAATGAACTCCGTGTTGCTCCTGATGAGCATCCCATTCTTCTATCCGACGCACCACTTAACCCCAAGATAAATACAGAGAAGAAAATGACTCAAATCATCTTTGAGACACCGAATGTTCCAGTCATGTATGTTGCAAGCCAGGCCATTCTTTCTCTTTTTGCTAATGGTCGTACAACTGGTGAGAAGCAGATTGGAATGCCTGATTCTCTAATGTTTTAGTCAGTCATTCTGATTTCGTTTGTTGTTTTTCAACAAGGTATTATTGTTGATTCTGGTGATGGTATGACTCACACTGTCCCAATCTATGAGGGACATGTACTTCCCCATGCTATCTCACGGATAGCTCTTGGTGGTCGTGATCTTACACAGTATCTCATGAAGATTCTCATGGAGGGTCCTTACATATTTAATAATTGCAGAAGTGATACGCCTCATCATATGAAGGAGACGATTGCTTAAGAAGGCAAAAAATTGCTCAAAATTAGTTGACAATGGCTATGAGCTTCCTGATGGAAAAGTCATAATAATTTGTTGTAATTGTGAGTGTCTTGTTGAATACCTTCTACTTGTTGTGCAGATGCGGATACCGAAGGCCGAGTATGATGAATGTGGTCCTATGTTGGTTCACAGGATGTGCATCGTGGTTTGATAAGTTAAATACTTCCTAGTTGAATTCAAGCAAATGAATGTATTTCAATTTCAGGTTTTGGTATGAAAAGGGGAAAATCTCTGTTTTTTTATGTAACTTTCATGATATTAATCAATTTTGCAAGAGCTGATATGAAAGAATGCCATTATATATGGTTTGAAAGTAACTAATGTGCAAGCTCTTCAGATACCAGAGAGGACTCAGTTAGAGCCTGAGTGCCTGACTATGTATTTGGTGAGCGAATTTTGATGAGAGACACGTGGAAGATATGAAACTCGCAAAATGTTAATAGTTTAGGAGGGACTTTTAACTAGTCAATCAAATTATTTTCATGTGCATGGTGATTTATGCGGTTCTCCTATAGTTGTATCAGCATGTGATATTCCATTAGGGGTATTTTACTATGAGCCCATGGTAGTTCAGGATATTTGCATGAGCACCCAATAATTTAGATATGTAACTCGCAAAGCAACATATTCAGTTTTATAGCAATATACATTCGATAAAATTCGATATATTATTTGTATAGTTTTTAAAATATAGTAAATATTAAATAAATGAACCCATGATCACAAATGATTGGATGGCTCACTGGTTCAAGGGTTGGTTTTTGATTGTGAGGTTGAGGGTTCGATTCCAAGGGAGGACCTCTTTTTAAAATCAATTAAAAAGCACCATTGTTTGTTATTTCTTTGAAAAAATATTTCATTTTCTTTTTATAAAGTGTACTTTTTAAATTTCTTGAGATGTGAAATTGCATATATATTTTTTTTCATAAATGGTTTCTTTTAATAATTCTTTTTCAATCAATAATTAATATAAAAAATGCATTTTATTTTTCTTGTGACATAATATTCGAGATTTATCAAACTTCTAATAATTTTTTCCTTTAATATTATTTTTCCCGAAAATCGTATTTAATAGTTTTTTTATGAAAAACCTATAATCTATTATTGCTAAATTAAATGAGGCCCTCAGATTTGTGAGCCTAAAATGATTGCCTTTTTCTTAAAGGGCAAAATCTTCCTGACAATGGTGCACCCGTCTTTTTAAAATCCTGAATTCGCCTCTGTTTACAATTACACTTTCTTATACTGTTTACTGAATTAATTAGCATTGGATTCATCTCCATAAAGGTACTTTGAATTTCTTATTGTTTTTGTTTGAAATTTAGGTTTGATAGATTTCATGTTCTGCGTATATAGGTAAAGTTTGTTAGATACGTGTGTGTATATATAACTTGTTGAATCTCCTTCATATAAAGAAATCTATAAGGAGAAGCGGAAAATTTGTGCAGACTGAGCTGATCTTATGAAATATATCCAATTTTATTAACTCCGTATTTGTACCAGTGATGTCTCACCTATATTCTACTTGCAAAATGAATATTTGATATCCTTACAAGATGGCTGATGGGATGGATATTCTTCAAACACTGGTTATTGACAACGGAACTCGAATGACCAAGGTTAGTTAGAAATAAAGTGGTTGCAATTTCAGCTCCATGCTTGTGTTAATTGTGTCCTTCGTTTCTTTAGGCTGGCTTTGCTGGGGATGATTCTCCGAGGGCTGTTATCAGAAGTATAGTTGGAAGTCCTCGTCATTCCAGAATGGAACTAAAGAATACCTATGTTGGTGATGAAGCTCTGGTATTAAGGGGTCTTTTGATTCTGAAATATCCCATTGCACAGTGCATTGTAAGAAACTGTGATGCTATGGAGAAGCTCTGGCATCACACATTTTACAATGAATTTGGTGTCGCTCCTGAGGAGCATCCCGTTCTTCTGACTGAGGCACCATTTAACCCCAAGGCAAACCGAGAGAAAACGACTCAAATCATGTTTGAGACATTCAATGTTCCAGCTATGTATGTTGCAAGCCAGGCCGTTCTTTCTCTGTTAGCTAATGGTCGTACAACTGGTAAATAGCAGATTTTAATGCCAATATAGGCTGGTTCTAATTTCGTTTGTTGTTTTTTCAACAAGGTATTGTGCTTGATTCTGGTTATTGTGTGACACACGCTGTCCCTGTCTATGAAGGACATGTACTTCCCCATGCTATCTCACGATTAGATCTTGGTGGTCATGATCTTAAAAATTTTCTCAATAGCTATCTCGTGTATAGTTTTAATGAAATCGTCCGTTGGGAATGTACAGAGATGTTTCATGATATGAAGGAGACGATTGCTTATGTTGCACTGGATTTTGAACAGGAGATTGACAAGGCAAAAAATTGCTCAAAATCAGTTGAGAAGGCCTATGAGCTTCCTGATGGAGAAGTCATCAATATTGGTGCAGAGAGATTCCGTTGCCCTGAAGTCCTATTTCAACCATCATTGGGTGGAATGGAAGCAGCAGGAATTCATGACAAAGTCTACAACTCAATCATGAGAAGCGACGTTGATATTAGGAAAGATTTATTTGCAAACATTGTGCTTAGCGGTGGCTCAACTATGTT
Organism: Solanum acaule; assembly: GCA_036250505.1. Classification (NCBI taxonomy): domain Eukaryota; kingdom Viridiplantae; phylum Streptophyta; class Magnoliopsida; order Solanales; family Solanaceae; genus Solanum; species Solanum acaule. The sequence continues at coordinate 8,292 of JAJOOR010086305.1, read as the reverse complement.
CCCTGGCATAGCAGAACGTATGAGCAAGGAAATCACTGTCCTTGCTCCGAGCCAGACGAAAATCAAGGTGATTGCACCACCTGAGAGGAAGTATAGCACCTGGATAGGAGGATCAGTTCTAGCCTCCCTCAGTACTTTCCAAAAAGTTAGTTTCTTTTGGCTTTATTTTACTCATCAATCAGTCATTCAATTGACTACGCCTGTCATTTAATTGACTACGTCTCTCATTCCCAACTTCTACTTGGTTTGCAGATGTGGATAGCGAAGGCTGAGTATGATGAAATCGGTTCTTCAATTGTCAACAGGATGTGCTTCTAAGAGTGGTTTGACAGCTTAAAACCTTTCGAGTTAAATTCCAGGGAAATGAATGCTATTGCAGTCAGAGATATGTTTCTTTGTTTGATGTGATATTCAACATCAAGAGCAGTATGATCTTTTAGTTTTTAGCTGTTCTGTATCAACATGCTAAAGTGTCCATTTTGTTTCTGTCGATATCAGGGAGGACTCAGTTAGAGAGCGGATTCAAGATTTGAATATTGAACGCTTCAGTTCAGATTTCTACTGCAACTCATTTGGTTTATTCTAATCTGTGCTTTAAAAGGTTTATATATACCACATGATTATACAAAAAAGAGAAGGTAGGATTATGATATAGGCATAATAGATAAATATGCCCTTAACTTGACTTTCGCTTGAATCTATGTCCTTCAACTTTGGGTGTGCATAAATAAGTATTTAAGCTAGTATAAAATTGAATAGGCCCAACCCATCGGTGGCCCCTTAAAGTTGGCACTAAGTTTCACTTAAACACCTTAACTGAGTTTTGTTCATTATAGACACCTTATGTAGAGTTCTGTTGTGTCATTTTGACACTTTTTTTAATAATCATCCAAAATACAAAATGTGTGTAATACACTTGCCGATGACGTGTCAAAGTAACGAATTAAACAAAGACACATATCATATATGTAAAAATAATTCTTAAACTAATGACTTTTAAGTAAAAAGAAATTCACCACTTCTAATTTTCAAGAAACTCACCCTTGTCTTCTTCACCCAACCAACCCAGGCGTCTTCTCCACCCCACACATCCCAACCCCAACTGCTCCTTCACCCCCACTAGATCGTCCATTTTCTCTTTACCCCAACCTTAACCCCTTTTTCACTCTATTGTCTTTTCAAGAAACACTTTCAAAAGAATTTAATTACATTGAAAACATTGATTTATAAAAGCACATTTTTTTCTCTTCTTTACTTCTAACAAAATCAGTTATAACTAACAATGGAAGAATTATTTCTTTTGCATTTCTCGTATGTGCAGAGGATTCAAATATGTGAACAAGAAATAGAGTAATTATTTTATGGCGCTAAAATAATTGTTGGATCTAAAGAAACAGAATGAGAAGAATATGATGGTTGTGGTGATTTTCAGATCTCAAAAATTAAAAAGTATTCGATTTTAATAAGATTAATGGCGATGATGCAACGGCAGTGGTTTGATGGTGTGTGGTGGATGAGATAATCACAAAGAAAGAGGGAAGAAGATGAACAGTGTTTTAAAAATAATTTTTGACCTGAAAAAATCTCTTCACGCGTTGACTTTGAGTGTATTACACTCACCATGTCATATCAGCGAAAAGTGTCAAAATGACACAACGAGATCCTACATGTAATGACCCTCTTGGTCATTTCTGTGTCTTGCCTTCTGTGTGTTGTTTAGAGCGTTCCTATAGCGACCCCAAGTCATTTATGACTTGTTGGGACTGACAGTTCGGTCATCTGGTCGTTCGTTTGGTCTTGGTGCGGGTTTTGTGTTTTGGAGCTTATGAACTTTGAACGATCATTTTCGATCAAAAGTTCAAGAAGATGACATCGGAACCCAATTCTGACGATTCCATCAGCTCCGGAAGGGTCATTTTAGGCTAGTAGCATGGTCGACATGACTCCTGAGGTTTTCAGTGCGAGTCGGTGCGATTAGGCGTTTTAACTTTAAGTTTAAGCCTAAGTTTAACTTTGGTCAACATTCTGAGTAAACACGCTCAGATGAGAATTCCGTCAGCGTGGTTAGCTCCGTAATGTCGAGTTTGGTTTATATTGACCCTTCTTTTGTGTCTGGAGGTTTTCGATATCTTTCTGAGCCTTTTTGTGGGTTTTGACTTAAAATGGCTTTTGGAAGTGGGACCCACTTTTTATCGAGATAACCTCTGATGGAAAATTTCGACTGCGCCGTTGAGTCTAAATGTCAAATTTGGTATGGTTGCATATATCGTTTGCATGCACGGGGTTCCGAACGAGATCGGAGCACCCCATCGGAGTTTTAAGTTTTGGAAATTATTGCAGATTTTCTGCAATAAATGCAGAAAAACAGCAACATATTTCCAAACTTCAAACCCTCATAACTCTCTCATCTCTCAACCGATTTGGGCGATTCAAAAGGCAAAATTGTGAGATTTTTCGAGGACAACGCGTTGGTGATCTCGGATAGTGGTTTGGAGTCCCCGTTTGAGGTAATTTTCGTAAAATACCTGCTGCCACATCCTTTTTGTGAGCTTGATTTTGGAAATTTTTGAGACTTGATATTTCAGTCATTTTAGATCCGATTTTGGTGATTCTTGGGGCTATCTTGAGTGGTTTTTCAAGGAGAACGCGTTGGCGTGGTTAGATTTCGTATTTAACTTTTTGTTGGAGGTAAAAAGTTGTGTTTTAGCTGCTGTCTTAGCACATTTCGAGCTCAATTTTTGGAAAAATTTAGAAGGTGATTTCGTGGTCATTTTGGGTGCGAATCTGGTGATTCAAAAGCCTAGATTGTGGGGTTTTTTGTGAGGATCATCATGGTGTGATTGGTTTCAGCATCTGGACCCTCGTTTCTGATATTTTCTTGTAAATAGCTGCTGCTATTGTTGTTCCGTTTTAGTGTAATTTGGGTTTTGGTTGCATATTGATAGTGTGTTGTTCCCGAGCCCCGAATTGTGTCCCATTTTGGGATAAGAGCTGGGGTAAACTGGTTAGGACCCACTTTTGGGGTTAATTCCGGAATTTCCAGCGCGGGTCCCACGATTCCCGTTTTGACTCCAAAATTGACCCGTCTCCGTTTGTTGTGATTTTGGTGTCTAAACAACCGTATTAACGTTGCGACTCTATTTTTGATAGCGGGGCAGCGTTTCGAGACCGTTCAGAAAGGGAAAGCTCCGAAGGAGTGATTTTGGAGCGCGTGTGATCGTCCTACAGGTAGGCTACAGTTTCCCTCTCTTAGATTGAGCTTGAGAGTGTGAATGCATGTTGATTAGTTGAGATTTGGGTGGGTAGTTATTGAGTCATGCATATGTGTTTAGAAATCATGTTTTCGGCGTATTTCTAGAATTACCGGGTAACTGTGAGCATGCTTTGTGTTATTAACTGGCCCTATGTGAAGTGTTTGCATGCTTAATTACTGTTTATTTGAAGCATGTTGGGCCTTAGTTTAGGTTTGAGTAGGGCTTGCCTTAGAAATACATGATTCGGATTCGATAGGCCTTAATTTTATCCCGACGTCGCTCGACCGACTTAGATCCCTGTACACTGGTGTAGCAGACTTGAGTCTGATAGTTTGGGCCTTAGTTAGGCAATACGCTTGATCTGATGATAGTTATCCTTATTTACCCGATGTTACGGCTTCACGAGTTAAATCGGCGACGCTAGTTCTGCTTCGCGATTTGAATTTGATTTTCGATTCGGTTCCAAGGACTTACATTGATTGGCTTAGTATGAACGGCGTTCCACGGACATTTATGAGCGTGGATCGATTGAGACTCTTTCAGCAACTACATTGGCACCTTTATAGAGCATTCAATTAGAGTTCCGGCCTCTATTGCCCAGTTACTTATATAGAGCATCCGGTTAGAGTTCCGGCCTCAGATACTTGATACTTGTGATTGGTTACTTGAGTACTTCTGGTGAGCATCCGGTTCGAGGTTCGACCTCCGTACTATCAGATTTTACTAATTGGGGTTGAGGTTCTGATTCGTGTTCTCCGTTCTTGGGTTCTCATATGCAATTCTCTTTAGTTATAGTTATTCTGTGTACTCGTCAGGCTTATGGGGGTCCGTTCGGGTTTTTAACTTGCGCACGAGTGTACCTTCTGGGCTTATGGGGCCCCAGTTAGGTGTAGTTAGCTTATAGATTAGTTTAGTTAGTTCTTTGTATACTCGTGTGCATTCCTTTGTTAGTTAGATTTTTGTTCTTGACCTCGATTTGCGTATTCCTTCTTTTCATATTGCCTTTACTTTTCAAGTTTAGTCGGCCTATGATACCTACTGGGTACCTGTGATTTTGGTACTCATGCTACGCTTTGCATCTGTTTCGTGATGCAGGTCCGGGCACTAGTAGCTAGCGTTGATCGAGCTTGGAGCAGACTGATCCGGAGACGGGAGTGAGCACACAACATTTTGTACTATTTCAGTCTCCATCTGTATATATAGACTTGTCTTTTACCTTCCGAGACAGTCCCATCTCTGTTGTCCACTTTTGGGACTTGTACTCATTTTGTAGTAGCTCTGTACTAGTGACTTCCAGATTCTGGGAGGGATCTTTATTTGTATATATGTTTTTGGTTTGCTTCCGCCTGTTTATATTGTTATTTGCCTACTCTTGTTTAGTTTCTACCCTTAGACCCATTACTTGTTGTTCCGGGTTACAGATTGGCTTACCTGCTGGTGGGTTATAGTAGGTGTCATCATGACTTGAGAAATCGGGTCGTGACACTACATGAGGGGTTTAAAATGAACATCGCCCAGTTGAGGTGTCTAAGTGAAACTTCGTGCCAACTTAGGGGCCACCGTTGGGTTAGGCCAATTGAATAAGTATGCATATAAGTCCTATGTGACCAACCTACGTTCCACGTGGCATCCTAGTGTATTATGCCACGTAGGATACGTGTGTTTACTTATTCAATTTTGTACAAGACTTATAAGTGCCTATTTTGTTTACATTCAAAGTTGGAGGACACAAATGTCAGTTAAGACCAAGTTAAAAAGGCATATTTATGTCTTATACCTATGATATGGGTTCTGATTACGTAAATAACAGATCTTATTTGATCATAAATAAAAGTTATTTAAAAAGAGTAAGAACGTACGTTTTGATTAGTGAAACTAATGATTATGTTTTCGTACAAAAACTACTAGGAAAATTTTTAAATATAAAATTTAGCTTACATCGTAAAAATTTAGACCATAACTTACCTTAGATGTAATTAATTAAGTAACGTCCAATTAAAAAATGAAATTTGTACCTATTAATTTCTTTTAAAATTGTCTATGTAACCTTCAATTGCCTTCAAAAGAGTGTGCACACTCTTTATGCCACATAAATCAACATTTATGATGTATTTATTCTATGTTAAAATTATTTAGAGGGTAATATGACCATAGTCTGAGATTTTGAATATAGTTTGAGGGCTACTTATGCAAAATATACATGGCTGATTTTTAGCATGAAATGATCATAACTTTTTAAGGGGAGTAAGGGTAAAAAGTAAAAACTAACCTAACAGTAACACTACTGAATTTGTTCTAAATTTAAGCATAAAAATAATTTTTCTGATTTATGATTTTTTTAAAATATAAAAAAATCAATATTATATTTTTAGCGGGTTGATCAGGTGGGCGGGTCATGAAATTATTTAAATGGATATCTTTTTATTTTTTAAAAAATTTGGTTAGAAATAAAATTTTCATGACAATAAATTTTAATTAAAAAAATCAATTAAATAAGTTGAGTGATTTTGTAAGCAAACCACCCATAATTGAGTGACTTCTGAGAAAATAGTCCATAATTGAATGACTTTTGAGTTAGCTATCAAAGTTGAGTAACTTTTTGAGAAAAATGTCCATAATTGAATGATTATTTGAGATATTATCTCGTTAAACACCTGACCCAAAATACTATCACCATTTTGTGAGTTTCATATCTAAACTAGTGGGTGTTCCTATTAACCCAAAACTATAGCCCCCTCTAGACTAAAAGAAACCCTATTCAATATAAGACAAAATATTTGGGGTAATTTGCTGAGAGGTATGTGAGAGATGAAAAAGCTCTTGAAAATGAGTCTACTTCATGGAAGTTTAATAGTTAAAATATGAAACTCGCAAAAAATTAATAATAGTGTCGGAGGGATTTTAACTTAGTCAATCAAATTTTTTCCTCGTGTATTAGTTGAAATTTTTTGGAGGAGATTTTGGAGTATGATGTTCTCTATGATCCTGTTGCAAAATTTAGATATGTAACTCATTAGTTTTTATAGCAATATACATTCAATTCCAGTAACTCCTTATTTCAAGCATAAAATTAAGCCCCATATTTGTTTGAAACTTAGTATGATGTTGAATCTCCGAGAAAACTTTTAGTATATCAGTTTTTTTTGAATCCCCATATTAGAATTTCTGTCTCTGTCACCATTTCCAAGTGATTATAAAAGGAAATCAATTCATGCTTCCTTAAGTTTAGTGATTCTTACGCTGCTATTCTATATGAATGCCTGAGTATTTTTGCAGCTATTTTTCAGCATTTTGCTGTCTTTTCAATGTGCTATTTATTAGCTGGTGCCTGGTGGTGACTTCTACTGGAAATATGAAAATCTATCTCACCTTGAGCCTGAAAGGAGCTTAAAAGGAGATCCCAGAAACTTCGCACAGACTGAACTGATCTTATGAAAAATTTTCCAATTTGATTTCGTGTTTGTACCAGTGACGTCTCACCTAAATTATACTTGCAAAATTAACATTTGAAGTCCTAACAAGATGGCTGATGGGATGGATAGTTGAAATGATCAAGGTTAGTTAGTAAAGCTGCTTGCAATTTCAGCTCTATGCTTGGTGTTAACTATATAAATTGTTCCTTTGATTCTTTAGGCCGGCTTTACTGGGGATGATTCTCCAAGGGCTGTTATCAAAAGTATTGTTGGTCGTCCTTGTCATACTGGCATCGCGCTTGGAATGGGACAAAGAGATGCCTATGTTGGTGATGAAGCTCTGGCTAAAAGAGGTAGTTTGGAACTGAAATGATCAAGGTTTGTTGTTTTTTCAACAAGGTGTTGTGCTTGATTCGGGTTATTGTGTGACACACGCTGTCCCTGTCTATGAAGGACATGTATTTCCCCATGCTATCTCACGGTTAGATCTTGGTGGTCTTGATCTTACATGGTATCTCGTCAAGTTTGTCACGGATGGTCTTAATGTATTTAATGGTTGGGAAAGAGATATAGATATATTTCGTGATATGAAGGAGACGATTGCTTATGTTGCACTGGATTATGAACAAGAGATTGAGAAGGCAATTTTTTTCTCAAAATCAATTGAAAAGGGCTGTAAGCTTCCTGATGGAGAAGTAGTTAATATTGGTACTGAGACATTCCGTTGCCCTGAAGTCCTCTTTCAACCATCATTGGTTGAAATGGAAGCGACAGGAATTCATGACAAAGCCTACAACTCAATCATGAGATGCGATGATGATATTAGGAAAGATTTATTTGCAAACATTGTGCTTAGTGGTGGCTCAACTATGTTCCCTGGCATAGCAGAACGTATGAGAAAGGAAATCACTGCACTTGCTCCGAGCCACACGAAAATCAAGGTGATTGCACCACCTGAGAGGAAGTATAGCACCTGGATAGGAGGATCAGTTCTAGCCTCCCTCAGTACTTTCCAAAAAGTTAGTTTCTTTTTGCTTTATTTACTAATCGATCTGTCATTTAATTAACTACGTCTCATTCCCAACTTCTACTTGGTTTGCAGATGTGTATAGTGAAGGTTGAGTATGATGAAATGGGTCCTTCAATTATCTGTGGGGTCCAGCCCCATTAGTCAAATTGTTGGTTTATTCAACATTTGCTGCCATTATTCAATTATTGTTATTCAACAATTGCTGCATGCAATTGTCAATGGTTGGCAGCAAAAGTTGAGAAACATATCGGTGGATTTTGAAACTGTGCTGTTGATTTCTTCTATAAAAGGAGCTCTTCAGCTCCTCATTTGAGACACCAATTCACAAAGAGAGTAAAATATTTAGAGAGCTGTGAGGTTTCCATAGGCTATACAAGAAAAATAGTCTGTGAAGAAAAATAGAGTGTGAGCGATATTTTAGTAAGGTGGAAACCAAAAGAGTGTTATTCCTTTTGAGTGTGTAGTAGTCATTTTGAGTATTGTACTCATGACTACAGTGTAAAATTCCTTACTATAGTAATATCAGTTGCTCCTCTTGGCCCGTGGTTTTTCCCTTATTTAGAAGGGTTTCCACGTAAATTCTTGGTGTCATTAT